>BMAO01023323.1:0-172919 GCA_019973975.1 Trichonephila clavata | reverse complement strand
GACTAAAGAAAATCCTTGAATATCAAGTAATTAAATGTAGCATTTTCTAAATAGTCCATGGTAGCCCAGTTTATAAAGTAATTCTTATTTAGGGATTCTTGGTTTATGGTCTCTACTATCATGGAGCAAGTGCATGATGTATGCAATGAGTGTTGATGCCCCTATTAGCATGCTGCATTATTTAAAAAGGGGCAGGGGGTAGTCCACACAGGTTAGAGATGTTAATGTCATTTGACATGGTCGATTGCTAATATCCTTGGTGTTTTTACCAAGTAAAACTAAGTTTTCCTTTTGTGAACGGTAATGTTTCTTATTAGCTCTAGTCATGTGCAGCAACTTAAAATCGTTTACAAGGAAAGATTCCATCACTGTATATCTCCGAAGGCTATGTTAGAATTCTTTGTTTGCTTTTATCTCAAAGTGTGGCAAATACAACTAATATCTACTTGGGAATAGATTGTTTACTCATTAAAATGGAATGATTGACAATTAGACAGCAGAATGTAAAAACTAATAGATTTATGCAGTAGTCCAGTGTTTCTTAAATTTTAAAACATTTGCGAGCCAATTTTCAACTGTAATTTTCCTCGCTTCCCCCTCCACAATAACAATGTATTTATTGATAATGTACTTCGATGCTAAATCTACAATACGACTTTAATTAAAACCGTACAGAGATTATCAAGGTAAGTATTAAATTTTGTATATGACAAGCATATGGGAGTAGTTAGTAATTTTTAAACTTAATTTATATTGATATTTAATTATCAAATATACATCGATCAGTACTGATGCATTTTTGGCATATTATATCAATGTAAATGTGTTTTTATGTCGGAATGTATTTTGCTTAGCTTCCTTTCAGCAAATTAATTTCTTAAACCTTATTTTTCGACTTGTCGATATTCTCGTACGCCTCGGTTTGAGAAACGCTGATGTGAATGTACAGTGAAGATATTAATTTTCCCAATAGATTTTATATAGCTGAGATTCTTATAATTTGTTTTTAATAATTTGTTAGAGGCTATTTGAATTTCCTTTTAATAAAACAATTTTTCTAGGTGGTTGAGAATTTCTGTAGAGAAGAAAAGATCTGTTGAACGATAGATTAAAACATGCGTTTCAATGATAAGCTATGCATATGTTAAGAGTCTTGTTTTAATTAAAATCCTTATTTTTTTGTGCATGCGTGAAGCTTTTAAAATGCTAGAAGTCTAAGATGTTTTTGTGGTGATTTTTAACTTGAATTGCTAGACAATGTTGTGAAAATACAAATGTGTCAAGATCTGATAAACGCATACCTGATCATATACGTTTTTCTTTTTTAAGGATAAAATCCTTTGTTTTGGTTTTTAGTTGTGCATAAATATATTTTGCGCCAGACTAACTACCAACTGGAACATCCCTTGTGCTTCCCCCCCCCCAAATCACAAAAAATAATATAGGCACGGTAAGCCTTGGCCCTCATCGGTTGTTGCACCACTGAATATAAATATGTTTACTTGAATGTGCAGTTCCGACTTTTTTTCTTTAACAATTTTGAGCGAAAATTTTTAACGGTAAATTTAAATACAGCATTGGATTCGGATTCTAGACAAGTGGTTATTTAACATTCTGAGATTTAATTTATGAACAATTTTTTTGTGCTTTGTTCATGAAAGATTCTTCCAACACTAGGAATAAAAATTAGGTTTAGTTCTCAATCTAATTACCTTAAAATGGGTAAAGACTACTTGCATGTTAAAGCTTTTTTTAACTAAAATGCTTTCGAAAGAATTTTTCAGACAAAAGTATTTGAACCAAATTTCTGATTTTTTTCCTAAACTTTTATTAAATGCAGTTCTCTTGTACATTTAAGGTCAAAGTGGTGCTGGCAATAATTGGGCCAAAGGTCATTATACTGAAGGAGCAGAGCTTGTGGACTCTGTGATGGATGTAGTAAGGAAGGAATCGGAGAGCTGCGATTGCTTGCAAGGATTTCAGCTGGCTCATTCTCTTGGAGGTGGTACTGGATCTGGAATGGGTACTCTGCTCATTTCTAAAATTAGGGAAGATTATCCTGATAGAATTATGATGACATTCAGTGTGATGCCTTCTCCAAAGGTGAATATAAATAAAATTTTTATTCTTCTGTAAACTATATTTAAACAAATAATTTTGTGTTATAAAACAGTTTATCAAATTATGGTTGCCATTCTGGCAACCTTGTGCCAATCTTGCCCCATCATAATTTTTATCGGTAGTAAGTGAACAAAATGGAATTTAACCGGAAAACAAGAGATTGAAGCAGAAGACTATAAAAAAATAAACAATGCTGGTCGCGAATTCGAACATGATCCGTATGTGGCATTGCTTGTAAGGAATTTGGATGCAAGAGGGATTTTTAGATAAGCATGAAAATTGTATCCTTCCTCTCTATCTGAATACTAAAGACTAGTCGGGGATTGTTATAAATGCCATGGAAATCTTAAGTTGAGGTCACGAACTAGTGGTTGATATGTCTAGTTCGAGTCTAGGTACCGCTGAAAACTGCTGCACAAAAAGGTCGGATGAACATTAAATGTCGAAGCTCAAATGTCCCCTTGTTTGTGGGTGTACAAGTTGAAGGGTGCCAGCTCGGGTGCCGTCTTGACCATGGTTAAGTTATAAGGTCTGTCGCAAATAGCCTTCCTCGTGCAGCCTTATAATGCAACGTTAATATAGCTCTCGCTTCTAAGAAATTTTGAGGGAGACCAAACCAAATACTTTACTTCAAATACTTGGTTGATACTTAAAACCAAATACTTTAACTTCTAAGGAAGTATTTGTGTGGTTTGAAGTATCAACCAAATATTCTCGTCAGCTCAGTAGCCGTTCACACATCTTTCCTTTCGGAGATTAAACTAATTTAAATTTAAGTATAAACTCGACTCGTGTGTAGTGTTCGATTCGTCTTGGAGTCTTTTGGGAGTAATTGTTAAACCTATAAAGAATTATATTTTTGTCTAAACTCCCGATCAAATTTTGAGCGAAATAGTGTTAAATACTCTTAAATTTTCATTGCTGAAGATGTTTTGTACCAAGTGAATGTTTAGAAGCAAATGGCTGATATGGGACGAGCATATGTTTGTAAATATATCGGGGTGTGTAAAAAGTGATAACAACTTTCAAATATTAGTTACGATAAACAGATTCACTCTTTCTTTGTTCCAAGAGAATACCGTATTTTTTACGTTTGGAATTATTTCAATTACCCACTATTGGTTGTACGCAACACGTCACTTCTATACAAGATTTCCACCCACATTCTGTGAAGCATTGCAAAATCAACAATGTGATTCGCTACTGCAATTAGACATTTAATTTCAGTGTCGCTAACTGAAAATTTCTGAACAATATTTTTTATGTATCCCTATAAGAAGTCCAAAAGTTTTGTCAGATCTGAATAGCCAAGATATTGAACTTCCTCTTTTCAACCGCCGTTCAGGGAACTTTGCTCGCTTCTAAACATCAGTGTGGGGGTGCCCATTTACGTTATACTCGTTACAGATTTAAATTTGACAAACAATGCGGTAACTTGCGTTTTGTTCTTGCGGTGAAGCGATTTTGCAACGAGTGTTAAAAAAACTGGTTATTTTTCGCCATCTAGTTGGTATTTAATTACTCTTTTCTTTACGAAATGTAATAAACTGTAAGTGAAAATCTTTGTTTCTAATTCATTTTTGATATTGTAGTAATTTTTTTCTGACATCCGGTATTTTTAGTATTTGATTTTGTTAAACGTTTTAAAATCCTTCAAATTTTCCTGTTAATTTGCTTAGTCTATTAGCAAGTGTTGCTGGTTGTTTAATAAAAATCCCTATATGAAATCTTATAGGTATCGGACACTGTTGTAGAACCTTATAATGCCACTTTATCGGTTCATCAATTGGTAGAAAACACAGACGAAACCTTCTGTATCGATAATGAAGCTCTGTATGACATCTGCTTCAGAACCCTCCAACTGACCAATCCCACTTATGGGGATCTGAACCATCTAGTCTCTGTTACAATGTCGGGAGTGACCACCTGCCTCCGCTTTCCCGGCCAATTGAATGCCGACTGCGAAAACTAGCTGTCAACATGGTTCCGTTCCCTCGACTTCATTTCTTCATGCCTGGTTTTGCACCGCTTACTGCCAGAAACAGCCAGCAATATAGAACTTTAAGTGTTCCAGAGCTTACTCAACAAATGTTTGATGCCAAGAATATGATGGCTGCTTGTGATCCTCGTCATGGAAGGTGTGTAATTTTGCGAGTGTTCTTGTAAGCAGTATATTGCATTTTTTTTGGGGGGGGGGGGGACTTAAGAAATGGAATTTTCTTATCGAAAACAAATTCCTAGTAATTTACATTAGAATTTTTTATTCCTAGATGGATATTAAATTTTTATTTAGATTAAAAGAGCTCTGTTTTGGTCTTTCATAATAGATCCTATTACTCAAATTAGGGTAATTTCTCAAAGCGTGTTCATATTTTAGAGTGCCTAAATATAAATTTGTCTAATGTAATTATGTATTTCTAATTCAGCTACAATGCAATTAAAAAGAATAAATAGTCGAACTTAAAGAATTAATATCGAAGATGCGTTGAACAAGTTATTTTTATGCAACATTAGTTTTAATTCAAGAAGAAATTTTGAAAGTAATGTTTCAAAGCTCTTCCTAAATCATAAAAAATATACGAGCGAAAAGGTTATTACATTTTATTCATTGGAAGAGTAGGGAAACTTTATATGCTACTCCAGCATCAGCTGTCCATGTATTTGATTTAGTCCCAAATGAGCTCATTGATCTAGGTGAGGATAATGCAGTGGCTCTCTTCGATGTGTATTAATAGTAAAATTAATATATCAGTTCAGAGATTTTTTAAAGCTTTAAATTTTAAGGTTCAAATTTGGAGTCCTCCAATTGCTACTTGTTATGTAGCAAGGTCTGCACTCGGTGTACTTTCATTAACTAGGTGGTCCTGTACTTTTAAATGTAATCATAACTCTGTCTTTTCTTGAGGTCAAATTAATTGTGGTATTTTGATGCTATACTAAAATTACTGCATGGGGGGTCCAATATAGTTACATTGGTAAATATGTATTTAAACTAAGTACAGGAATAATTTTTTAAATTCTTGCATTACAGTGCCTTGCTTTTGTTTTTAAGTACGTTATTTTAATGTTCAATTAGAAAGGCTTTTAAAGACAAGTGCAAAGAAAGGAGTTTTATCTGCATTTTGTTATCTTTTTTCTTATTTTTACTGTAATATAACTTTTAATTTATATATTACATAAATTCTTTTATAATTGTAAACTTTGGTTACAATTATAAAGAAAATTAATGAAGTATAAAATAGTAATGTATAATAAATATGCAAAAAGTCATTCAAAACATAATTGTATATGAATAGTGTTGAGAAAATATAATTTTCAACTCCCTGTTCGTTGGTATGGAGCTCTGTTTAAAGTCGAACAGGTCCTGTACTTGGCACTTCTAATGAAGTCTGAATTAAAATTTATACTGTTCCCATATGATTTCCTAATGAATTTAATTTCTTTAGTACTAAACAGATTAATTTTTAAAGATATCTGACAGTTGCCGCCATTTTTCGTGGTCGCATGAGCATGAAGGAAGTTGATGAACAGATGTTCAATATACAGAATAAGAACAGTAGCTACTTCGTTGAATGGATACCCAACAACGTGAAAACTGCAGTTTGTGATATTCCTCCAAAAGGTCTTACGATGTCTGCTACCTTTATTGGCAACACCACCGCCATTCAAGAAATCTTCAGGAGAATTTCTGATCAGTTTACTGGTAAGATATTAATTACTTAACTTCAACATGAAATACGAGGGTAAGGTGAAACTTCTCGGCTGCTTTTCAATCAGCAAAAATTTGTTTCCTGCCTCGGTTAAATAGTACCATATTTATTAGTGCAAAATTCGCGCACTTTTAACGCGCTTTTTTCAGTTTTCAAATTTCCTGCAGAGTGACATAATTTCATCCGGACATTTGTCTGTTGCCCAAAGTGGCTTCTAAATTATCAGTTTGGAACTTTCGAGTTTAAAACATTTGAAATTCTGTTCCGTCAAGATACTTTATTAGTATTGGAATGGTATTTACCGTATGCTTCAAAGCAAAAAATGTTTTTCGTTTATTTTGTGTTTTAAATTTTTTCCAGCAGTCCAGCCACTGAAAAAATTTTGAAAAAATAAATCCATCATCCATTGAGACGAAAACGGAGTACTGGTTTTCTATTTAAGATTTTAACCCTTGGTGGATTTTTGGTTTGGACCCTTGGTTTTAGGATTCGAAAGGGATCTTGTTAATTGATTACCTTAAAAAGGGCACAATAATTACTCCAACCTTCTTGACCAACTGGATGCCAAAATTCACGAAAAGAGGCCTGGCTTGAAAAATCTTTCACCTGAACAACGCACCTGTACAGAAGGGTGTGTTGGTGATGGGGAAACTGCAGGATTTGGGGGTAGGATTTGCTCGGTCATCACCCTTATTCTTATAGGCACCCTTAGACTTCCATCTGTTCCCGAACTTGAAGAAATTTGTTTCTGGGAAGCCCTTTGCATCCAATGAAGAAGTTTAGGGGGCCGTAGATGAATATTTTCACAGCCTCATTTCCATGGAAAAAATACTAATGTTGGAGAAACGCTGAACAAAGTATGAGAAGTCGGGAAGATAATGTAGAAAAATAAAATAATTTCTTAAGGCAACGTTGTCTTTCATTGTCGGGCCGAGCACTTTTCACCACACCCTTGTATACCGAATAAAAGTAGTTTAATTGAGCCTTCTTTAGGTAGGAAAATAAGGTGGTAACATATATTAGGAACAACAAAACAAATTTATATGGAAATTTAAAATTTTCTGCCTATAAAATATGCTTCTGGCTTGAATCGGAACTTTAATGTTAAAGAAAAACGGCCGTGAACAATTTAAAATTCTATTTGGAAGCTAAAAGCGAAACATGTCTTTTTTTAACGCAGTAATGGTATTGATAAGAACTGTACATATATAAAGTATTGTTACGTAGATCGGGTTCGAGGATTTTATGCTATCTGTCTCTAAGAGCAAGACGGTTCTTCCGGATTGATTAAAATTTAATGTAGAGAAAGTAACCTTAAAATAAAGGATACCGCACTAAAATTCGCTTAATAAGCCTCAAGACTTTACACCTTCTGCAGCGTTCAGACACTACTATAAGTGTCTAAAAATACAAATGCGTAATGATTAAGATTATTCGTAAGCACTTGCTGGCTTGTAGCGACTAATCACAAGGCAAGTCTACGAAGATAAAAACAATACCAGATTTCGGCCAGCGACTCCCCATTTATAAGTCTTAACGGATCTTTCTCTAAAGATCCGCTTGCGTCATGGATCGTGATGTTAATGGATTTATCCAGAAGCATCCATAAAGCCGCCAAATCGCCAAAAATGATGCCAACTCTCTTCTATCGCCAACATTTCACCAAGTTTCCATTGAATCACCATTATACTGTAAGGAACGCAATTGCTTGAGAATTACAAATTTTAGCATAAAACAAATACAACAAAGTATTAACGTATTATATATCCAGATATAAACTATTTACACTATTTGAAGCATTCATTGCACAAAATTAATCGGTATTTTCCACATTTGCAGCTATGTTCAAACGAAAGGCTTTCTTGCATTGGTATATCGGGGAAGGTATGGATGAGATGGAATTTACAGAGGCTGAATCGAACATGAATGATCTTGTTTCTGAGTATCAACAGTACCAGGAAGCTTCTGTGGAAGATGAGGGGGACTTTGAGGAAGAAGAGATTGTTAGTGAAATTAATTAGGGTTAAATTGTATGTATATACGTTCTTGTTCTGAAGTTCATTGCAAATTTTTACATTAAAATATTTATATATAATAAAGAATATTTTATTCTCAAACAATGCCTATGAATTACCTTATTCATTAAAGACCAGGTTTATTTGTGTTGAGAGTAAATGGATTCGAAATAATACGCAACTTCATTGATTCTCAGGCAACTATTGAAACAATTCCTTCAATTCTACTTTCACTAAATGCACCGGCTGGTTGGCGCAGTTGGTTTGTCACTGGCTTTGTACGCCTAAGGTTGCGGGTTCAACTCCGACCCACAAGCCGCCGATTTTCTGCATTATGAAAACTCGACATGTGGTACACCTTTATCTACCGACAGCACTTATAAGAACCACTCTTTTTAAAATTACATAAAATAACCCTTTTTACTAATACTCTCACGATACTTAACAGGAATATTATTTTAAATCCATTCTTTCAAGATATATGGCAGCACGGGTTCTATGATGAGTATTTTAGTGGGGGAGGCGAATATGGTTTTAGATCAGTAATTCCTAAAGTGGTCTATAGACCCCAGGGGTCTATGGCGACCTGCAAGGGGTCTACGTCAGCAAAAAAAATAATTTGGGGGTCCATGAGTTGTAAATGGGGGTCTTAATAGTGGCTCTTATTATATAAACTAGATCGTGACTTTAAATTTAGAAGAAAATTTAATCAAGGGGAAACTAAATTTTACCTATTTAACAGATATATTTACTAAATTTAATAGGGTTAATTTCCACTTACAAGGTGACAGCATAAGTTTTATTAAAACAAGGACCATTTCTTTCCGGAGTTAAGCTAAAGAAATATAATACCGGTCCCGAATTTTCTTAGAATGTCACAATCTGTCGGGGCGTTTTAACCTACGTTCAACATTTAAATACCTTTAATTCAGATTTTCAAATCAGGTTTGAGCATGCTTTGACTATGGTTATACCACAGTAGAAAATTAATTCATATGGTCACATTGAAAATAAATGCCCCATTACAATAGGAACTGATTGTAATTAGCACTAACGAAGATCTTAAAGTTTGGAAACGGATATCAGCAATTTTTGCTCTAAAAAGGCAAACCTATTTGTCCCGAATTATGAAATATCATGAGAACGTTTTTAATCATTTTCATTACTGAAAAACAGCGCCGTTGCCAATCTCAAAAACAAAAGAAAAACTTAACATTACTAACAGAAGAGGTTTATGGTTAAAACTGACAATATCAAAACCAAATGTTGAAGTTTGTTATTGTAGTTCCAGACTCATCCCTCCCTTTAAAATCATTTATTTATTTTATTTAACATTTATTTTATGTATTAATTAACTTTTAATTTATTTAGCTAATATGCGCATTTGAAATTTTAATCACTATACTTTAGTTATAAATGTAATTCCTTTAAAGTAGTAGTAGTACCAACTGTCAAAAAGACATTAAAGTTGATAATTTTGCAAAAATTCAATATTAATTAAGCAGAGGGTCTACCCCCAAATCGAAAAACTTGGCAAGGGGTCTATGACACAAAGTTTGGGGACAATGGCGGCGCGAGACCTGAACTTAATGTGGGCAAGATACATTTCGCGAGGCCCTCTGGTGGCATAAAAAAGGATTAATAAAATAAAAAACAATTTTTAGTCATGAACAAAATCCAAAATTTTTAACCGTATTTCTTTGGCACATTAAACAATAATGAAAAGAAAGAAACTAAAATTTTCTGCTTTTAGTTTTGCTGAAATCCTTAATGATTGGTTCGTAATTTATCTTAGATGCTGTATCTGCTTCAATAGATAAAACTGCCAAAGCTGAAAATCATTCCTAACCCATTGAATTTCGTAAAAAGAATTTTTATCAGTTTTGATTTTGTAAAGCTCGTCTCAGCAGAAGCGGTATACTTGAAAGTATTGCTAACAAAATTCGAAAGACAATGTAAATATTTAACAATTTCTTTCAAATTGTTCTCTATAGCATATTGGAACAGATGTTTCACGTCTGTAATAGTATTGGGTTAATTTGGGATCCTATTTTGAATTCTTCATATAATTCGGAAGTCACTGCTCTCACCTACTTGCAGGACTGTGTAAATCTTGAGATTTTCAGTATTTGCTCTTTTGGAATATTTTTTAACTTGTTTAAGTCATAGAGCAAAACAAAGTTTTCAAAATGATTTAAAGATATAAATCTTGAACCCATATTGCTTATCACAGAATTAATCATGATATTTAAAAATTCTGTTTCATACCGGCTTTTGACAGACTCTATAGGTTGATCGCCGCCTTTATAATCATTCTTTTTCTTTTGGCTACTTTTTTATTCTTAGAATCTTTTGGCAAATCATAATTGCTTTACTCAATAAACTAACGAGCGTCAGACAAGCATCTTTCAAATCCAGTTTGTCGATACTCTTTGATCCAGCTACAAAATGTACGCAAATGTTCAAGAGTAATGCATAAATTGAGCTTGCACAATACCATGATTTGCTTATGGTATTGGCATGCGTTAATAACTCGTGCCATACGTGTAATGATACGATAAATTCCATACTACACATTTAATTTAAAGCGGAATCGTAATCACTGAGTGTGTCGGATTGTTCCTTTTTGTTTAAGTTTTCTATGCATTCAACATCATCAAATTATAATAATGTGGTCTTCACCGCCTCGATTCTGCTTTCCCAGCTTGTGTCTGATAAAGGCTTACTTGCAAGCTTTAATTTTTTGATAATTTTTTAGCGTTTGCTGAAACTTGAGAATCGCAACAAAAAAAAAAATCTTCTGAATAAAACCAAAAAATGTTTTTGTTGCTACTGACGAATTAGCTGAGTTTACCAATAACAGATTCCAGGTATGACAGCCGCAAGGTGTGAAAAATGCCAGGGATTTATATTTACTATTCGAGTTTTAACTCCACTATTTATGCTTACCATATTTGTGCCATTATCGTATCCTTGCCCACGACAATTCTGAATATTTTTGCGTTGGTCAAATATTCTCTAGTCATTTCAGTGACAGCAAAAAAATCAGATCAAATTTTCTTCTATACTTCCAGTTGATGTACTACAATATCTTAAGATGACCGACAATTTGTTAAATTCTACTTTAGTCTCTAGTGCATTCGAGTAAAAAAGAATATTTCGCCTCTTTTATCCTATCATTCTCTTCACTGGTAATTGTATTTGACATGATTGTGATCAATTCATTTTGAATATCGTGGCTTTGATAATGGTTAGCACGTAGTTTATTATTAATGCGATTTATGTGTTCCCGTAACGTAGGATCATATTTAGATATCAATTCAAATAGGTCTATGAAGTTTCCAGAATTCTTATTGTCTTCGTCTGTTTTGACAGATTCTCTGTGACCTCTAAACGCCAGATTTGAGAGGCTAAGAAATTTATGATATCAATTAATCTCTCAAACAAATTGTACCAATGTTTTTGAGATTCGAGAATTCACCTTTTGTTTTCTCAGTCTGTTTTTCCGAACTTTTTTTATTCCCTTTTCCATTGTTAACTATTAGAACATATAGACCATATGTTCTTTAGTATTCCCATGTCTGTGGAAAATACTACTTAAGTGTTTCCAATCACAGCACCCTTCCTGTACCATTTAAGTTTGTGAATTGCCAAATAGTCTGCATGGAAAACAAAAAATTTTATTTTTAGAACTTGAATAAACCAACCAGCGACGACATTGGTTTTCACCAATATTTAGTTTTCTTGAGAAATGAAAATTGGAAAAGTGTCTATGATCATCTTTAAGATAATTTTCATCACTGTAATTTAACTGCTGGGTAGAACCACTTTGAACGATATCATGGCCGGTGAGCATCTGTCTTAGGAAACGTGTACAATCCCGGGTCAAAACTGGAAAATGCTTGTTTCACTACGTCACTGGCATCTCTGTTCACAGGCTAAGAACTAATCACAATCTCTTCCTCTTGATTGTAACTTATGTCACTCAACATGGACACAGAAATCACAACTTCAGGTTATGATTGGCAAACTTTTGAACCCATTTCTCTTTTCAATTTTTCGTCGTTCGGTATCAATAGTCGGTGCATTTGGAGTAACTTCCAAATTCAACGGAGACTCGGATACGGATAAATGTTGTTGAGAAGTCAAAGGATCTGATCAATTTGATTCTGTACTGCCAGATTCAGTCTGATCGAGAAATTTCATTATACTTGAACGTAACACCTGGTTAGATACAGCTTTTTCCGATTTTTTCCTGCACCTGATTTCCATTTTCTCCCTTTATCTATATCTCTCTTAGTGCCTAAGTCTGGCATGATTGATAAATTATGAGAAATGCCCAGTGCCACTATTATATGTTCACACATCAAATACTTTTATAATTTATAACATAAGAAACATGAAGCGAGACTGCATCTGCATGCGATGCTTTAATTGGCTTTCTAATGATGGGAAGTACTGAACTATGCCCTGTCCCTGACCGGGGACTCTCCGCGCGATAGCAGCTTAACTCCAGCTAATGTTGCCAGGCTAAATAACAAATGAGCAGAAACGACAAAGTTGAGAAATTTTTAATAAAAGAAAATGGAAAACAATATTTTCACGTTTATTTATTCATATGCTTTTATACACCGATAAATAGAATATCTTTTTAAAAAAGAATCGATATATCAATTTTTCTCTATCTTACGGAGAAAAAGAGATATAGTTGAGAATTTTCTAATTTATTAATCATAAAAAACCCTGCAATGTGCACTTGTGGATGTTGCTTACTTTTCGTTTAATTTATTTCGGCTTTAAGGCGCGAGGCCCTATGTACCGTGAGGCCGTGGGCAGTGGCCCACACCGCCCACGCCTTACGCCGCCTCTGTTTGAGAACCTCTGTTCAAAAGCAAAAATTGCGTTCTCAGCCGATACTTTGATCGGATTGCGAAGATTGTCGTTTTTGCTCCAAAAAAGTAGTTAATGTCAAAAGGTGTCTATTTTTGTTTTGTATGTTAATGAAGACCTTAGAAAACGATCTATTTATTTTAAGTGAACAGTATATATAATTAGTTTTACAGCTGAATATTTTTAATTAGCTCTAACCGATTAAATTTGCCAAAGTTGAGTGTTTTGTTTATGCATATCCCTTAATTTTCAATTTAGTGATTCAAAAAAAAAAACATTATTGCATGAAAAAATTATAGTAACTCATAATGCAATAGATAAAGGGTTAAGTGACTGTAATAAAAAAGATTAATTTTCTATTGATCACAACTCGCGGGAATGACCGTTCGAAATGGCTTCGTCAGTGCACAGTAAAATTCCAAAAAGGATTCATGATCATTGCAGGATTTTCTAACAATGGCAAATTAAAAATCAAAATAGTCAGAAGTAAAAAAACTAATTCACTCTACTAATCGGTAGAATATTTTAGAACCAATTTTTGAAGAATAAATTCCAGCTTTATGTGTGGAAAGGACATTCATAAAGTTGAGCTTCAGATGAATAAAGCATCTAGTCGCACTCAAATGTCAGCTGCCGCTTATTTAGCAAAGAAAGAATCAGAAACAGGAATAAAGTGTATCCCATTTGATGAAACAGTGTAAAATCCCCCTACGCTTCTCTAATGGACTTTTGTGCATTCGGTTTGTTGAAAGGAATCTTATGAAAACTGCATCCAAGAACACTGGACGGACTTTGGAAAACGGTTCAAGTGGATTGGACTAACCCTTGCATGCCAGTACTAAGAAAAAGTATACTTTTGTGGTAAAATTCAAGCAAGTTATTGTCAAGAATCATGGCTATCTGATGGAAGCAAATTGACGTAAAAAAACACGGTATTTATTGATGAAAATTAACTATCAAATTCGTTTCCATAAAATGTGAACGACCCCTTCTGTACTATTTAAAGTCAAGACATTTGAGTTATAGAGAAAAAATAAACTATTGAACGAGTAAGAATACAAAACAATTTATATTTGAAATTCCAGTGTTCTTGAGGAAAGGAGTAAAACTCGTGTGTTTATTATTTTTTACAGCCGAGTATTTGCAGTTACTGATAGTACAATTTGAATTCATTCAAAGGGTAAAATATTGTTAATGCAGTGCTTCTCAAACTTTCAATATTTGCGACCCAATTTCGAATCATAATTTTCATTGTCCCCTCCCAAACTACAAAAATGTTTTGAATGTAATAATAATGTACATATAATCTAAATTACAATACGACCTTAATTATAAACCGTACAAATTATCAAGATAAGAATTAAATTTTATACATTAAGTAATAGGTATTTTAAGTTACTTTTGAGTAATAGGATAAAAGTATCGTATTATTTTCCCCTTCTACATTTATAAGTATGTTATGTCAGTGGAAATGTGTATTTTAATTCATTATGTCAGAATGTACATAGATTTTGTTTTGTGCTTTCATTTCCGTAAATTAATAGTTTTTTTTCAAACAATCTTCTATTTTAGATTTTTTTTGTTATGCTCGCGTCCCCTAGTAGTATTATCACATCTCCCTAGTGGGGCGCACCCCACAGTTTGAGAATCGCTGTGTTGATGTTAAAATGTTCTTTTGTAAATCGTCAGACAAACGTGAGTGGAAGTCTTCTACGAACATTTAATTTTTATTAGTTTTATGCTAATTTAAAAATGTTCAAATAAATCAAAAGAACATTACACATGTAATGCGTTTTTGTTTTTGAATAATTTATAAACAATTGACTAAAATAATAAAAATATTACCGAAAATGGACGACGCAAAGGGCCGACCTTCTCTATAAAGAAGCTCTGGTGCAAAAAACCATTTTGGGTCCAAAATGTCTTGTAAAGTAAAAAGTAAAAAAATGATTCTTAATATAAGAATAAAATGATGAACAAGAAAATTAATGTCATTGGGGTAAAAACGTGGTGTTCTATAAATATATCAATTGTTATTGTCTCTAACTTCTATTCCGAAATGCTGAGTTATTGTAAAAATGTAGTACAAAGCACCCCACGCTTTTATCCCAATGCCATTAATTTTCTCGTTCATCATTATATTCTTATATTAAGAATTATTCTTTTACTCTTTAGTTCGATTCAGTATAAAAGCGTGTTCTTTAGTTTTTTTTATACTATAATTCATTTTTTTTGTTCGATCTACAATAAAACCGTGTTTTTTAGTTTAACTATCATTTACTCATTCTTATTTATCTTCCAGTTTGATATTTGGAGCCGGAATTATACGTGGCTTCTGGAATTAGTCTTGCTCTTCAATGGATATTAAAGCGTCTGAAGTGTATTTATACTCTTCGTTTACGGGGCCTCGGATGAGTCCCGTGTCGTTATATTAGATTCCGTCTCTATGGAACAGGTCAAACAATTAAAAGTGTGTTAAATAGAAAAAGTTCGAATTAAAAGAATTTAATGTATCATACTTTTATAACGGACTAAAAAGTATAAAGTTCCTCTTTCCCCACCCCCTTTTCACATTTTTATGCATTGTCGTCTACTTCTGAGCTATGGTCCAAATTTCAAATTTGTAACTCATTGGAAAGTCACACAGTTTATCAATTACAAAATTCCACCCGGAGAGACATTCAAGAAAGCGAGTTAATAGTAGCATGGTAATATTAAGTGTAATCGTACTATCCCTTTTTAAACGTATTGCTATAATGTTAATTCGTATCATCACTTCTAAACGTATTGTTTTATTTAAAAAATATTTAGCAGTTAGAAGATAAATTATTTTTTGCACATGTACGAGCCTTTTTTTTTTTATTTTCATTTTCAGGAAAATGTTTATATTATGGTAAGAAATTTCTGACACACACACCCCCTCCACTTTCTCACATAAAGAACACTTTTTTTTGTTTGTTTTATTTGTAATAACTACAAGTGTATTTTACACTTGCATATAATTAGCTTTAAATTAAAAACACTCGCTTTAGAGTTACACCTTATTATCTTAGTCGCTAAACCTGGAATAAGTCGCCAAATTTGAAAATTGTATATGCAATAAGTTGTCAAATCTAGAAGTGGAATATGGAATTGTCGCTAAATCTGATTATCGTTATTCCTGACGATCCTGAAAAATGCAATGGAACAAAGTTATGAAATTATTGTATTGACATTGGTTCTTGACAAGTGTTCAAAATTTCGAATTAATCCGATCTTTTAAAGTGGTTGAAAAATCGAGTTATAAGATTCCGTTACATACAAGTGAAACTTATAAAAGCGTGTAAATAAGAAGGTTACAATCACGAACACATACATTACCAAAGCATGTTTATTTAGCGCGCTATTTTGGTTTGGCTATAAACATTTATTTCAGAAAAATTACAGTTTTTTGCAATTTTTTTTTCGATGCTTAACATAGCAAGTGCATTTAAGCGTTCTTCACACACAGGACTGATCCTACGGTGTGTCGGTCGCCCGCGTGCAAAAACCGAATGTGCCTCTCCTCTAGAAAAATTTTCATATTTTGACTAATACTCCTTATTTACTGCATTAATTGATCTGCAATTATTAGATACTTAAGATCTTCAAATATTTCAACTTCTAAACCTATAAGCTGGAGAGACACAAAGAAATTTAACTAAATAAACAGCAGTGGACTATATTTCCTATAAAGCTTTAATGATGTGAGACCGTACGTCTGCTAGGCACGCAGCATGACCTTCAACTGACATTTCCTGTCGAAGTTCTTTCTTACAACCCCAACGGCGGGGGCCTTGGCGCTCGCCAAGTTGACACAAAAAAATACAAATGTTAAAGGCGGCCTTAACATTCCCGCCCGGCCTTGAAATGTAGATTTCAAACAATTAATGTAAAATTTAAAACAAACAATTAAATATTCAATTACAATATTCAAAGAAATGATAAACATACAATATAAGAATACAATACAAGAAATATACAATATATATAATGTGTAAGATTAACTAATTACAATCAGTTTTTTCAATGGGCAGCACACATATCTTAGAAACACTTCGTTTCAGAATACCTGTGGCAGTTTTGACTACAACTACTCTTACTTTACTATCTGAGCCACAAATTATTTCAATTAATTCTTCCTAGTTTCCATTTACATGGTGGGATATTATCCTCTACTATAAGAACCATATCATTTATTGCAACATTTCTTTTTTCCCAGTACCATTTTTTGCGCTGTTGCAGACTACTGAGTCCCTTTTCCACCTTTGCCAGATATCTTGAACAATTTTTGTAGTTAACTGCAACCGAGACAATCTGTTTATCTGAATGCCTAACAAGTCTGGTTCAGGAAGAGCGGTCAAGGGACGGCCAATTAAAAAATGTCCCGGAGTCAAAGCCTGATAGTCGTTTGGATCGGATGATAAAGGTGAAATGGGTCTCGAGTTAAGCAGTGCCTCAATCTGAGCTAAAAACTTTTGAAAGTTCCTCATGTGCCAAACGCACATTTCCCACAACACGGTGCAAGTGATATTTTAGAGATTTGACACATGATTCCCATAAACCTCCAAAATTTGGTGACGTAGGTGGGATGAATTCCCATGAAATACCTTCCGAAGCAAGAAAAGAGTTAATCTGGGCGTTTGAATTCATTTACTAATTGAAAAAGGCTTTCAATTTCAGCATTAGCCCCAACAAAATTACCTGCGTTATCTGATAAATAAAGGCACTTTTGCCTCTTCTCGCAAAATTCTTTTCAGACAAGCAATGAAGGCTTCGGAAGTAAGGTTTGTCACTAATTCTAAATGCATTGCCTTAGTGACAAAACATACAAATATAGCAATGTATACTTTATAAGAATTATTCCTTCTCTGGTTTTTATTTTTTATTAAAAAAGTGCCACAGAGAAATCTACTCCTACACGATTAAAGGGGGGGGAGACCATATAGGGAGAGCTCCCAAAATCTGGGTTTCTGCACGAGGTTTGGATTTAAAGCAGATTATACACTCGTGAACAATCTTCCTAGCTAGATTTCTGCCACTAATGGGCCAGAATCGATGTCGAACGCTGTGCAAAAAGGACTGTGGTCGAAGATGATCAAATTTGTTATGAAAATGCAACATTAAAATATATGTAAATTTGGATTTAGTTGGTAAGACAATAGGATATTTTGTTCCATAATCTAAGTTGGAATTGCCCAATCTGCCCCCTACGCGAATTGTTCCCCTGTCATCGATAAATGGATTTAAAGATTTCAATTTACTGTTACTAGACACTGGCTCACTTCGTTTGAGCCTTTTTGAAATCGTCTGAAAATTCTCTTACCTGAACCATTCTAACTAAATATTGCTCAGCATCTGTAAGTTCTTCTGAAGTTAAAGGTCCCGTGCGCTTACCTAGATTTTTGGCATTCCTAGAAAACCTTAAAACAAAACTAAAAATATGAATTAATTTCAAATAATTATTAGTCAAATTAAACCAATTATCTAGAACAATAGAGTCTAAAGTCAATTTTAGAGTTCTTTCATAGTCTTTTTTCAGTTCTTTGGTAAAATCGTCATTTTTAGGATCTAAAGTTATTTCACCATTAAGGAGAGAGTGACAAAATGTGTCTGGACCTTTCCACCACAATTCACAAGATTTTCAGCACTGAGTCCTCTGGACACCAAATCACTGGGATTCTGCTCTGATCTGTTGCCAACAATAAGATTTTGTAATTTCTTTTATCTGTGACACTCTGTTCCCTACAAAGGTTTTTAACAGCCAGGGATCAGTCTGCAACCATCCTAACACAATCGTTGAGTCTGTCCATAAGTACACACCATCAAACTCTAATTTTAAAGAGGCGATCACCTTCCTCACAAGTTCTGATAATAAAACTGCTGCGCAGCAGAGTTCCAAACGTGGAATGCTAATTCGTTTGATTGGAGCTATTCTACTTTTACTGCAGAGCAACCTCATCGATGACTGTTCAGATGAATTTGTACAACGAAGATAAATAGCTGCACCAAAGGCTTTTTCAGAGGCATCTGAAAAACCATGCAATTCCAAGGACTAGTAATTTTCAATAAGAACAAAACGTTGCACTTTTATTCCTTGAAGAGCCTTTAGAGAGAAGGCGAACTTCTTCCAATTTCGTATTTCATTTTTTAACAAGGGCTGATCCCAATCTCTCATGACTAACCAAAGAGTTTTCATGAATAATTTCGCCGTGACAATGACAGGGCCTAACAGACCCATTGGATCGAAAATTGGAGCAATGTGTGATAAGATTGATCTCTTTGTCCACCCGGAATTGTTTGTTGGATCACTAACTGAAAATTCGAAAGTATCGTGCTTCAGGTTCCAAATCAATCCGAGAGTTTTTACTTTTTCTTCATCTCGATCAAAATGATATTCCTGGGCTTCATATGGAAGTTCTTGCAACATATCTTTACAATTTTATGACCATTTATGAAGCTTCATACCAGCACAACTGAGTAATTTAATGAGCTGTTTCTGAACTTCTTTTCCACTTTCAATGTTGCTTACCTCTGACACTAAGTCGTCGACATAGAAATCAGTCTCTAAAATTTCTGCAGCTACTGGAAGCTTTTCTCGATTATCAATTGCAGTTTGCTTTAGCGTTCTAGTGGCTAAGAAGGGAGCACTGGTTGTTCCATAAGTAACAGTGTTTAGTCTGTATGTTGAAATTGGTTCATTTTTATCGCTTTTCCACAGGATCCGCAGATAATCTCTTTGATCTGGAGTGATTAGAATCATTCTATACATCTTTTCGATATCGGCAGTAATAGCAATAGCATGTTTTCTAAATCTGATTATGATTGAAAAGAGTTCATCTTGAATTATTCCACCGTTCACTTGTAAGGAATTGAGGGACCTGCCATTAGACGTAGGACAAGAAGCATTGTAGACTACTCTTAATTTTGTACTACTTTTCTCTGGACGATAAACACCGTGATGAGATATATAATAAGTTGTGTCGGGTTCAACCTCTTCTTCAACCCTTGTCACCCAACATAATCTCTCTTTAGATTTACCTAGTATTGAGGGATTTTCCTTGAATGGGATATCTACAACATAACGATCTGTCTCATCTCTGGAAAATGTGTTTTTAAAGTGATTTTCACAAAAAAGTTTCTCCTCATTCTTTAATTCTTTCACTTCCTCAACAGCTTCCATTTCCCAAAACCGAGAAATTAATTCCTCTAAATTTACTTCATTTCTTGATAAAAAAAAACAACTTTTTATGGGTTGGCTAATTGGAAGCTTTCCCGTAACCAAAAACCCAAAAACTGAGCCTTGTAGAACAATAGATTCACCAATTTGCATTTTTTTCATACTTTAAAATTCTGAAAAATACTTCGGCTCCTAATAGCATATCCACCTTACCAGGTTTGAAGAACTCTGGATCAGCTAACTGAATACCCTGAGGCAATTGTATGTCAGAAATATTTAATGCAACTGAGGGGTCAAATCAGTTATTTTTGGAATCACCAAAAATTCTAATTCAGCATTAAAATTTTCATTTTTATTGGAAATAAGTCCATAAACCCTAGATTTAACTGTCTGTACACTCTCATTAATGCCCGAAACCGGAGCATAAATTTTTTCTCTTTTTAGTTTTAACAAGGTCGCGAATTTGGAAGATATCAGATTTATTTGACTGGATGAGTCTAAAATTACTCTACATTTAAACTTATCCCCGTAACAATTTTGAACGAACAGAACAGCTGTGCTCAGTAATACTGTGGAATTCTCCCTCGTTGTATTGCTCAAACTTTGTAACGGTGCCTGCAAAGAGTAAACATTTTGCGGTTGTGTTATTGAGTTTTCTTCGCGCATAGTTAATTCATTTTCCGTATTCAATTGATCTTGTTGAGAGAGTCTGTCAAGTGAACGCAGTTCATCGCTAGATTTACGAAGAAGCGTGTTGTGTTTTTTCCCGCACACATTACACATAAATTTTGATTTACAGGCAGAATAATAATGCGAATAGCGCAAACAGTTCAGGCAAAGTTTATGCTTTTGAGCAAAATCATACGTTTGAGAAACATTCATATTTTGAAAAGAATTACACTTGTTTAAAAAAACGAAAACCTTTACATAAAATACATTTTACAGTTTCATTTGAATTAATTACTAATGATTTAGGCTTAAATGGAATAGAAAATTTTTTATTTGGTTTTATAAGAGAATTAGAATTTCGGTTAATACTTTCAAGAACCATACTTCTTTTTTCAACAAATCAAGAAATTCATCTAATTTTGGAATATCTGTAGATTTTAAGGTTGATTCAAATAATTTTCTGGTTTCTTTATCTAACTTAGATAAAAATATGTTTACTAAAATAGCATCTGAAAATTCATTTCTAGTGAATTTTAAACCTTTTAACGACCTTGAGTTCTTTTTTACATTGTCTACAAAATAACGTATTTCTCTGGCAGCTTCATGCTGAATTTTTTCTTGATTTATAATTGCGTGTAAATGCATGTCGAAAATCGTGCGTTTGTTTTCATATCTTAGTGTTAAAGCTTCAAGCAACGCTTCAAAAGTGTCATCGCTGCATTCAATCTGCTTTGCATGACCTTTAAGAGCGGAGCGTAAATAATAGAGTTTCTGCGAATTTGTTAGCTTTTCGTTATAAGAAATTAAATTGTCAAATTGATCTTTAAACGTACTCCATTCTTCATACAAACCGCTAAATTGCGGTAAAGGAATTTCAGGTAATTTTATACTAGATTGTCTACTTTCAATTACAGACAGAACATTATTTTCTTTAGAAATAACTTCCGACACTGAAATATTTTTTGTATTATCAAGTTCAGAGAGTAAGAAATGATATCTTACCTCTGTTTTATCAAGACGATCTTCTAATTGTTCTAACTCAGTATCAGTCTCTGAAAAGTCGACCTCCGCTGGAAGGCTGTAATAATCTTTTCTGATGCAATCTATTTTATCTCTCAGAGCGGAGATATTGTTTAATTGCAGTTTCACTTCTAACGATGAAGGAGACTGCTCACTTCCCGTTCCGAACAGTTCCATTTTTCTCACCTTAGCTTTCAAGGCGCCTCGTAGTCTATTCAAATTTGTTATTTACATTTTGTTGGACTTTTCTGGTTCGAAATTAAAATAAACTAATTACTCTGGTCGACTCGACCAAATCATGGAGAGACACAAATAAATTTAACTATATAAACAACAATGGACTGTATTTCCTAAAAAACTTGAATGATTTGAGACCGTACGTCTGCTAGGCACGCAGCCTGACCTTCAACTGACGATTTCCGCCGAAGTTCTTTCTTACAAACCCAACGGTGGGCGCCTTGGCACTCGCCAAGTTGACAAAAAAATACAAATGGTAAAGGCGGCCTTAACATAAGCCATTCTTCTAAATAGTTACGAATTTCGAAAATAAAGTCTTTCCATATACTATCTGACTTATTTTGATGTTGAACAAATTTTTGGCGAAAACTTTGGGAAGAAAATCTTTAAAGTAATTTTTTTACAGGATCATAGTTTTCAGCTTTTTCCTTCCGGTTCACGAGCAAGAAATCGGACTATCTCTAAATATAACAAGACCAGTAAATGCTCTAACCAATCTTCCTTTTCTATTAACGCTCTTTTAGCCTGACATTAAAAAATCCCGAAATATAAGCTAGTATCCGACTGATTTGGATTGAGCTGACATCAATTTTTAAAATTTAAATGGGAAGTTTCAGAACGTGGATTGATAGAAACGGTTAATTAATCTTTTACTCAATGTGTCATTTCCACGTTAAACCGTTCTAAATCGAATTTTTTAACAGCAGTTTCTTCTATTTTAACTCGTACACCGCTAGTCTGATATTCCTGACCTTTCTAAATCCTCTTCCCAAACAGATTTTTCACAAATTCATCTTCGTAATCATCACTATTAGTTATAGCAATTTTTTGTTAGGGACAATCATGTTTGATGTGGCATCTACTCCTTATTCTTCAGCAAGTTGTAACACATCTTGTTTTGTTCCCTTTTACAGAAAAGCCATTTTACACAATATTTACGATTCTTTAGTAACAAAATAACACTAGTCCCATACACACAGAGAAACACACAAATTTTGACACTAAAGTATTATTCAAATTTCTCAAAACACAATAAAAATCTTAAGCTACAATTGCGCAAAATACTCGTGTTTGCAATTCTCTAGAAACAAGATAACACTATATCACATGCAAGAAAAAATATTAAGTATCGCAATATTTGTAAAAACATTTAAACCAAAATTTCTAATATATAATTGCAATCACAACAACTCAAGAAAAATGACATTACTCGCCCCTTTTGAAGTATACAGCTTGCCATAGGAAAACGCATATTGTCTGCAGGAATTTGGCACCACTGGTCAATTTGACCTTTACTCGAATCAGTATTAAATTTTCTTCGATTTTAGGACTCACTGACACCTTAACTGTAATCCGGATGATTCCCCACAACCAATCTATTTAATTCCAATTTTCTACAATGTTCATTCCCCCTGATCTTAGCTCGAATATAGAAGATTCCGCCACGAATTAGCTTAATTCCAATTTTGGGTGTCTAAAAAGAAAGGTTGTTTTTTCTCTTTTTTTTTTTTTATTGTAACACAGATTCTCCTTCGAAAGCTGTTTTCTCTGTGCGGTTTTTCCTTCCAACAGTGGGTCAAAATACAACCCCTCTCAAAAAACTGTTTTCTCCGCCCATAACCACTTTTTCCACACGGGTCTTGATAATTATAATATCCTCAACGGGCTTCTACCATTATAGGTGGCGGTGACGTTTGGGAAAATTAATGGTAGCATGAGGGTTAATAATTCTATTATTTTACTATTCATACTATTGATTATTTCAATACTAGATAATATGCTATTTGCGAGGGAGGAGAAAAACACAACTGTTCTGTTTGGTGTTTTACACTAACTTTTTTTTTCACCCTGTTCGGGTGAGGTGGTTCTTCTCTTACGCATCAAATTTCAGCCGGGGTTCCCGGCTCGTGCGTGGAGGTATTTATTCTCACAGCCCACGGTTGTTGCGGTTATGTCAGATGAAAAGACCCCGCAATATTTAGAGCTTCACGTGTGTATGTGAACTGTGTGATGCCATCTGTATAAGGAAGCTAATTTTCAGCTCCTGGGCGGAAAACATTACTGAGTTATAGGATGCATGACTTGCTTACAAGCAGAGGCGGATTAAGATAGTTGGAGGCCCCTGGGCTTAAGAGTCGAAAAACTAAAATAGTGAAAAGAGTCGCTTGCTTTAAATTCTCAAAATAGAATGTATTGCATAAAAAAACTCATCGGCTAAAGAAAAATCCTAACTGTATAAAAAAAAATTGAGAACCTTACTTAAGAGCTTACAGTTTTGTTATATAGTAGTTTGATTTCTCTTTGGCAATTCATCAATTATTTTTACCATATCTATTTTGTCCAAAACATTTTATTCTGTATATAATATGGCCATGTTCTTCAATTTGTCTTTTCTGCCATAGTACTTCTTGAATTATTTTTAACACGTTTTAAAACTAAAAAAAGATCATTCACCTGATGCATTCGATTTCGGTATTGCTAAAAATATTTTCAAAAGTTTTTCTACATTAGGATTTCTCTTGCATCTCGATAAATTTCTAGTGGGGGTTTCATTGTATCTTTGTTCTCTTTTCATTTCTTATTACAAGGTGGTGGGGTTGGTTTGTCGCTGGCCTTTGCACTCATCAAGCTTGAGGCCCCTACCAGCGCTAGGGGCTCCTGGCGGCCGCCAGGTCCGACACCCGCTTAATCTGCCACTGCTTACAAGCTACCTGACCACATTGACAGACTTTTGAGAAAGGGAGTTCACTGGCACGTCTACCCTTCCGTTGTTTACCCATTATACCCGTAAATGATCAATTTCGATTTCAGTGATATCAAATTCGATCAGGTTGAGTCTGAACTTAATGGGAATACATTGTGTTTAGAAACAAATCCTGTTTCGAATTATGTTCTGACAATCAATGTAGATATGTCCAGAGATCCATAGGACATAGTAAGGATCCACTCCCTATTATCACACACCACACAAACTTATAACAGGATGGTATGGTCTGAGATGTAGTCAGTGCCAACTTAAGCTCATTTCGGACTCTGGAAGATCGAAATTTATAACCAGAAAATATGATTAAGTCCAACTTATCCAGGCCCCTGGGTACCCACCCCAAATGCCCATTGGATAAACTGGCACTGGATGCAGTATCCTTTCAATAGTAGGACACCACTACAAATCAATCGGAGTATGTCTACCAGATCAGTGAGCGGGTGAGTGAATGAATTTTAACGTCCCATTAGCTACTTGAGGACTTTTGGCTATGAACCTCGTAATTTTTAACCATGGTCAAGTGGCGTGTACGACACCTGAGCTGGCACCACCCTCCTAATTTCTACGCCACACTAATGGGAGGACGTGGGAGCCTCGACATATTTAAAGTGCTCTCCCTGTATGGCGTGTATTCAGCGGTACTAATCTCGAACTCAGGAATGTCGCCAAGCATCCGGTACCTTGACCACTAGGCTACCGAGACCACCAGATTAGCGAAACGTAGACAAAATTTCAAGGTTCACTGTATTTACAGATTTACTTTTCAATTAGATAATGGTTAGCCACACATGGGAAATGTTTCTATGTGATTTATCTTCAACTTGCGGAAGACTTCCTTTCCCAGCTAAACTACTAGATATTTTACCCATAAAGTACATTAGGGACGTATTGGAAAAGCGCAGCAATGGACTCGATACACCTGACGTCATAATCACGTGATAATATACAAAACAAATAGCCACGTGTTTGATTCGACTGAGTATTTTGGCGGAATTTTCCGATTTGCATCTACTATCAAAAACAAATGAAGGAAGGTGTTCCAAACGAAATTTCGACTGAAATTTGTGTACTTTTTAATTATTTCATTTTCAATATTTTTAGTTTTTATCAAATACGCTGACGATTTTAAAGTTTTAAAAAGAGTCTGAAATATTTTCTGAGCATTTCGAATTCGAAGAATTTTAATTTTGCAAACATACACAGATCAGGGTACCACTTCTGTGATCTATTCTGAATGCTCTGTATTTGTTAAATATGTAGTTGATTACCTACGTTTTTTTTTTCAATTCCTACTATTAGTTCACACTTTCTCAATATTTATTTATCTTATTCATATTTTCAATCGTTAGTAAAATACATTTTAAAGCGCTCGATTGAGCTAAAATTTTAAATGCATGATTATTTTGGTTGACAATACAGAATTTAATTAATAAAAACTAATTGATTAAAACTAATTCTAATAATTATAAATACATCCATGTTGGCATCATTTTTGGCGACATAGCGACCATTTGGGCTACTTGTGTCCAAAATTAAAAAGGTTTTTTCTCACATTTTAAAACATTCAGTTGTACTGAAATTTGAAACATTTGTTTTGGATAGCAATGCAATACTTTAATGATAATTAATAAAAATTAATTGCCACTTAATGTTGTGATTCTTCATATGTATACACATATTTATATTAACTGTAATTATTTGATAAAAAGTATCTAAAATAAAAATTTTCTTACCTAAGAAGGAATTGACTTATTTTTTTTTTATAATACTTGTTTTTGTTATTTTAAGATTATTTTCGACAATTTTACAAGAATTATAGACAAAAATTTGAAACTTAACTGTCTTAATAAATAAATTTGTTCTGTTAAATTTTATTGGAATAAAATCTCAATCTTAAATTTTACCATCCATTTAGTAGCAATACAAAATACTTTTTAATTTATAGAAATATCATCATAACTTTGTTCATTTCATTTCCTAACAGTGTATATAATGTTAATATATATCTATACATTTTCTATATTGCAGTCATTTGAAATTTTATTGTACTGTATGTTGATAAATGTATCGACTTCAAAACATTTCAATTTTGCAGACACGAAAAAACAAACTAGGGTACTACCTTCTGGGACCTATTCTGATTTTCTAACTGATGAATAAGTACGCAGTTGAACTCACCTACATTTTTTTTCTTTTATCTTTTTATATAATTATTTTCACTAATTTAACAAGCATGATAGATAAGATTTTGAAACTGAATTGGCTCAGCAAAGTCATTGTTTTGTAATTTTCAGAACAATACACTTACATATACAAGTAAATTAATGAAGTTCATATATACTTTAAAAAATATGCATCCATAAATTTATAATGCTGTATGGTGAAGAACATACAATATATTTTAATAATTTGTGAGATTCATCTTCCACTTTTTTTCCAGAAATCAGGGAATAAATCAGTTCGATACTGAAGAGCTAGATCATATAGAAATTGAGAAGCACGTATCTATCTATATTCTTAAAATACTGATTGCATTAACTTTTCCTAATATTAAAAAAACAATTACGATAAAAGAAAATTTCTAATCATCAATTTTACTATACTACAACTAACATTTTAAATTTCACGTTATTTTTATTTTACGTCTTTATAAGATTGAAATTCATGAGTAGTTACATATACATGCATAATTATGTAAAAAAAAAAATTTAAAAATTCTTTTAATACAGGGATAGCAAACGTTACATTCTGATTAAGGCCAGCACTTTCCATTCCTTCCTAGATAAGCTTGCCTTTCACAAAACAGAATAGAAGCAGAAGAATATTGTACAGAAAAATAAATGCATTGCAAATAACATTAAGTGATTTGCATATGAAAACCTTAACAGAGGGTTTCATTGCAAGATATTTTTTAGTGTATTCAATGTTTTAAATATTGAAAATAGCTTAATGTCCCCCCCAAAATAATATTTTGCAAGGGATTGATATGTTTTTGGTAATATTAAGGACAGGTGTGTCCAACACACACACAATAGAACATATATTTAGTTAATCTAAATTTTACTTATTTTACACATCTTCACAGTAGTTAACAGAGGTACTTCAGTATTTAATTATCTAAAAAATTAGGATGCAAAAATTTGATATGTAACTATACATGCTATATCAAAAACAGGTATACATACATATAAATCAAAAACTTGTTGTTTTTAATAATTTTAGAATATTACAGGGAAAAAGAAAAAACATTTTTGAAAAGCATTCACTATCGAAATGGAAAAATATTTTAATTTACTACAGCTTCGTTAATGTTTATACTTGATGATTTTTAATCATGTACCATTTTTAAACATTAGAAGTCAAAATTATCATTTACCATTTGTAAAATTACATGTAAAAAAATTATGCAACATTTTGAAAGTCTTTACTCGCTGTGCTACTTTAGGTAAAAGATACGATTGATCGAGAATTGATTTCCAAATATAATAAATTAAGGCATTAAAATCTGTGTATAATAGAATATGTTTATGTCCATTTATGGAATATAAAAGTCCTGCTCATTCTTACATGATCAAAATAAAAAAGCAATTTTTGAATCCCTAATTCTTTAAAAAAAAAAAATTGAATAATTGTAATATATTTGTGTGGTATCTATTAGCACAACATTTGTTTTTCAGAGTTTGACTGTGGTATAAACCTATCACACACTTGTTCAGTTTTTTTTTACTATGTATTACAAATAAGCATTTATAGGTATTTGCACAATTTGTAGAGGATTTATCATTATTGATTAGATTTGCTTTATGTCGATTTATTTTTACATCAATATAAAAGTCTAAATACTCATGAATATTGATATTATCCTGCTTATAAGTCCTGAATAAATTTTTCGCATTGAGTTACTTACAAATATTGACCCAAGAGTACTTGGATCAATTATATATTTATTGAGAATTAGGATCATGAAACCAAATCTGGCTTTATGTATAGACATTTGATTCTGTGGGATGTTGTTGCATTATACAGCCAATAACTGGAGCTGTTCCTGCTCATGTTTGAACACAGTAATAATAATAACATAATTTTTTTAAGTTCTTGATGTGCTTTTGCTTGGCAAAGTTATTTGGCAGTTTAATACATAAGTTCCTAATTTTGGAATGGTATGAGTACTGATTTAGCATTTCTTTGAAAAACTTTGAAGTAATTTAATATTTTGCTCAAGTATAATTTGGGAAACTGAAAAGTTTCTTGAAATTTAGGACTCTCCTGATAAACTAATGATATAATTGGTTAATTATCTTGCTTATTAGTAGTAGAAATTTATTTTGATTAGAATGGAACTCAGTCTATTCATGATAAACTTTGGTAACTTGTTGATGTTTAACAATGATTTTAATCTTTAATAATATATTTTGGTGGCAAGCTTCTCAATGATATGGGCCACAAGAAAATGTCAAAAAATTGTTTTTTAAATGTTATGGGATTGTGAGGCCTTAAAATAGTATGATTTGTACCAATACATTGTGAAGCTTTTAAAGATATGTTATAAAATACTAATATTTAGCAATTTTAGTCTTAGTAATTATCACCTACAAATGTTTGAATTGTTTTTTTTAAATTATTGTCTCCTTGGGGAAAAAATGAATTATACTAAAATATTGGAAAAATTTCAGAAATTGTTTGAAACATGCTAAATTATTTTCGTGAAAATTTTTACATATAGGAGCATACAAAATTTTTGTTAGATAAATTATTTTAGTAATTACAATTATTTAACATGCATCATTTATCAACATTTAATTTTAATATTACACGATTATAATACAAGTGAAGCATGTGAAAATTTTATTTTTTTAACTAAGAAATTCATTGCAATTTAAAAAATGCATTTTTCATATTCTATTGAAAGACTATCGGTGACATTACTTCATTATGTACTCATGAAGAGTATTTTTTCTAAGATGTATTCCAAAAGAGTATTTTTTTTTGTCAGTTTCAATCTTTATTTGCATTAATATGGATACATAAAATTGAAATATTGTTATTGTATACTAATTTTTTAAACAACTGTTCTATAAAAATTCCAAAGACATAGTAAGATCTTTCGAAATATACGATGAATCTGTAAGGAAATAACACATTTGCCAGCTTTGATTGTCTGACTTTACTTAGTAATTATCATTTACAAAGGTTTGAAATTTCTTTTAGAAATTTCTCTTTAAACTGTCTTCAAAGTTTAAAAAAGAAAATACTCTTATACTATTAAGTTAAAGAAAGGAATCATGTTAATACATAATTTTTAGAAATAATGATTAACTTTATTGGATTATTCTTTATTATAAATTATTTCTTATGAGTTATTGAATTGCATATAAATTATGCAATAGATGTAAACCAAACGAATATTTCCATACAAATTTAAAAAATAAAACAATAATTAACATTAAAAACTTTGATATCCAAAAAATAATACTAAAATGGATTTTCAAGAACAGCAAAAAGGAAACTTAATATAAATTTTAGAAAATAACAGTGAAATTCACAGGCTATTTTTCCATATAATTACAAGAAGTTTCTACATAAAAGAATACAATTAATGTTACAAATTAGATAATAAATACCTTTGCAAACGAATGTATGTATCCATCTGCTCTGAAACATGACACATTTTAGAATGTAAAAATTTTATTGTTACGTCGATCCTACTCATTAGCAGTATCTCTTCCTATATTCACACACTACAGCCGAAGTATTAACTAATCATTCTGGCTCACTAGTCAAAAGAATTCTTTGTTTTGGCGAGCCACACCCTATTAACAGCTGCACGCATTTTTCTCGGAAAAATTCGCTTACAACATAATTTTTGACAGTAGTAGATTTCTCCCAATTCCATAAGCAATTTTTTCAATAGAGCACTGCAGAATTATTTAAATCACAATGTGGCGGGCACTTATAAAAAAATAATTACTAAGCCTATAAGTGTACAAAAATTCGAAGCCAAAGGATGGAAGTATAAACTAAACACTTAAATCTAATACTATAAACTAAAGCTAGATATATTTAGTCCCTTTTCTTAAACTAAAATAGTAGAAAATATATTAAAAATATTTAAAGCACTAAAAAGAATTTAAAGAATATAAAATAATAATGTTTACAAATTTGAAAGTTAGCGCGCAACCCACAAGTGTCATACGATCAACTGTTATTTGTTTACATGATCGCACGTTGTTAAACACGTGATTATGGCCACAATCGCAGCGCCCTCTAGTGATGAATCGACCTCATTATCCCAGAATGTTGTCTATTTAGTCAATGTTTATCGTCAAAACTGGCTTTACCTTTGGCTTTCGCACCGTGAAACCGGGAGAGGTCCATTTGATACAAACCACCTATGTGCCCATGCTGATGTACGAACTGCCCTCCTCCAGTTTAAAGCATCAAACTAAACTCAATCTGTAAAGGAGGAGTTTTGAGCTGTTTGATCAGATACTCTATCATCGGAAGGTGTTGGAGCCCCATACGGCGTATCCGGCGTAAAGTTCCAGGACCTAAATGACCGTTACGCTGCCAGATCACCTGATTGATGAGGTGCACGAGTACTATGACATTTATGAGTGGCAATGGTAAAGTCATACCATTTTGCCAGATACCTGCAGACCTTTAACACGCTGAGGCCGAATGCAACAGACTGATTGCTGATTTGGTAGAGTGCGTGTGAAAAAATGAAATTTTAACTGTAAATATTGGACTGAACTGTAAATATTGGACAGATCTGTAAATATTGAACGGAAAAAAGGGGGACCGAGTCGACACAAGAGTCGACTCGGTCCCCCTTTTTTCGGGTCAGAGAATGTGCCAACTTTGGAGTGCATTTCTTTTAAAACTTGTACTAAAAAGATGTCATAAAATACATGAAAAAATAGGTTCAAGGTTGAAAAGCGCCAACCAATAGAAATCGTTTCACGTGACCTCGCTAGAATGTATAAAAGACGAGCAGCTAGCAGCCAGAAATCAGAGTGCTTCTGAATGCAGTCAAGAGCTTAGAAATTTGTTTTTGGTTAAAACTAACAGGTTTGTATTGGATATTCCAAATCTGGCAGTTTTAACGGAAAAAGAATTTTCATGGCAACAGGTAAATGCTAAATGTTTTTCGTTAAGACTGTCAGGATTTGGCGTAATGTTGAAAATTTCCAGATTCTGGCAGTCTTATCGGTAAATGTTTGTAGCCAAAATCCGAAAATTGGGGGATCGAGTCGCATGTCGACTCGGTCCCCCTTTTTTCGGGCCAAATCATCCACCAAGATTGGAATGCATCTTTTTAAAAAAACTTTTATATATAATATATATATAAAATTGACTCACCTGCTGGCTGCCAGTTGAGTTGATATACCTCAGTGTTTCCTTGACACGCAAAAATTGAAAGGCTTCATTTTGTGAGATGGCTCGTCCCCTTCCAAGACCATATTGGAATAATTCTCTGTCTTTTCTCGACGCACCAACGTTACAATGCCTACATTTCATGGCTTTCAAGACACACCAAGCTTGAAATGCCTCCATTTCATTTGTGGATCACCCCCCCCCCCCGTTTTAATCATTCGTCTGGGGTGGGATGAAAATTTTTTTCTCGCCCATCAAAAATATTTTTCGGAGGAAACTGAAATATTTTGCTCTAGGCATCTGTAGGAGAACTTTCCGCATAGTTCCTTGCACACTTGCATTTTGACACAAAATGGCGGCGAAAATGTAGGGGGTACAGGAATCATAGAAAAAAAAAAAAAAAGAGCCACGTCAAGAGAAAAGGGGGAAACGAAACATGTAAAGAGAAATATGTGTAAATGACAACAAAAATAGAACAAATGGGTACAGAAACGTAATAAAAAACAAAAATACCGTGGATGAAATAGGTTTCATGCAAAAAAGACTTTGTTTCAAAAAAGAACGTTTTCCGTTTCCAATCATTTTTGGAACGGGTCACGGTGCTCGATTATTTTTTCGACCGGCTGTATCATTCTTCCACGTGTGCAGTCTTCCAGGTGATTTCTTCTAGCCACATTTAACGAAAGAACTTACCTGCACTTGCAGCAAAAGTCTATAATTGTAATACGTAAATGGGCTTTGGGCTCAAAATCTGACTTTGCAGGGAGAGGGGGGGCTAATATTCTCTGTTACATCACTGATAATTATAGTTTCCTTTTAATTGTAATTATCCTATTGCTAGAGGGGATAAGCGCCATGAAGTCTTTTATTTATTTTTTGTTGAATGTTTAAACTTTACTTCAATACGAAATTTAATATATATATATATTTCTCTTCTGGAACCTAGTATTCTAATGTGGTTTGTTTGGCCGTTGTAACCAAGAGCTCAAAGTATCGGATCACGGCAGGCATGTCATGAGTTCGAGCCTAGTACCACTAACCACTGTGTAGGGGAGCGGTGCACGTAAAACCTGCCGAAAGCTCAAACGTCTTCCTGTTGGAGTGGTGTGGTAGTTAGGAGAAGGATGCCAGCTCGGTGTCGTCCTCGTCACTTGACCATGGTTCAAAATTACGAGGTCCGTCACCAAAAGCCCTCGTGTAGTTGAACAGTGCGACGTTAATATTCATTCATTCTTTCAATGTGTATTGTCATTTAAGTTTGAACGAAATTGGGGTTTCAGATTTAAGATTTGCTTCTGAGGCATGCGCAGTAATTTCCCTATAAAACCGTTAAAAACTTTACCCGTGGAAAATGTACTCTTTCCTTTTCGCTTTATTCACTGGCTGTGCCTTGTCATCATTCCTATTTGGAGACTTCAGTATATCTAATTTTCTGTAGTATTTAATTATCTTTTCAATTTTAGAAAAATGAGAGAAATTGTCCATATACAGGCTGGTCAGTGCGGCAATCAAATTGGTACTAAGGTACGATTAACTTTTTATTATTTTTTCCCAAGGTGTGGTTGCTACTTTTATTTTTAATGAGAGGAAATTGAAACGTCTTTATGGCACTTGAAGTTGGTTGTTCATTAAAATTAAAGAAGATGATGCAATATTTCTTAATTCTGTTTTCTTTTAGTTTTGGGAAGTCATCTCTGATGAACACGGTATTGACCCAACTGGAACTTATCATGGCGATTCTGACTTGCAGTTAAAAAGAATCGACGTTTATTATACAGAAGCCTCGGGTAATCATAGGATTTTCCTTTTTCAATAAAAAAAAATGTTCTTAAGTAAAATATTTGAGATTTTATTTTTGTATTTTAGGTGGTAAATATGTACCGCGTGCTATTCTCCTTGACCTTGAGCCTGGAACTATGGATTCTATCAGATCTGGAGCTTTTGGTCAACTATTTCGTCCAGATAACTTCATCTTTGGTAAGTTAGTCTATTTCTGGAATTTTTTTAATGAAAATACTCTCAGCCTTGTAAATCTTTGTAGCGTAATAAGACATAAATTTTTGTAATCTATTTTGCCCGTAATTCTCTTTATAGCCTGTGGAACAGAATTCATAGACTTCAATAAAAATTTCCTGGTACTTGTGTATTTGCGATACTGCAGCCAAATTGGCACCATGTAAATCGTGTCATTTTCCCACAAACGTCTGGTGGCAGCTGTAACCTAATGTTCAAAGGCCCTCGCGCAGCTTGAAAGTGCAACGTTAATATTCATTGGATCATTCTTGTACAAAATATGGTAGATTGTTTTTTTTTCATAAAACACAATGGGAAGGGATCTCTTTTTTTTGATATCAAGGTGTAATTTGTGTGGCACCCATTTTGTCGCAATGATGCTAATATGCAAGAATCATTTCCTTATCGAAAGAGCAAAAAAGTAAATTGAGTTCATTTTTAATATTGTAATTGCTTTAAAGTTCCCTTTTAAAAAGTACAGCTATAGAATATATCGGGCATAATGCATTTATTGGAATAAAATACAAATTCATTCATAATTTTCAGAGTAAACTTATTTATACACGTGAAAAGGGTATAAGAATCGAAAAAATCTACTTTGTAAATGAAATAGGGATAAAATCTTTTGTTGAGAGATTTCACATCGGAAATAAGTTTACCTATTCAGTTTATGAATTAAATATTGTACAAGATATCGGCTTTTTTTCGTATGTTACTAGGAGAATCTCTTACTCCCATTTAGAAAGAATGATTGTAATAAAAGCAAAAACTTTCTCAAAATACCTGAAGGGTATCAATTAGTGCTTGCATATTAACGTCACCTCAGCCCACTTTGGGCTACATGAATCGTGCCATTTCCCATGAAAATGTCACTGAGGTTTTTCCCATGTAAAACGAGTAATAATCCTTATTTTGATGTTCTGATATAATTCGCATTTCTTAAATTTTGCTTTAGATGCTAATACGCAATTAATGATTTATTTTTAGTTTGACTCGAGGAAATCCTTGAATATCAAGTAATTAAATGTAGCTTTTTCTAAATAGCCGCGATGGTGGCCTAGTTTATGAAGTAATTCTTATTTAGGCATTCTTATTTTATGGTCTCTACTATCATGGAGCAAGTGCATGATGTATGCAATGAGTGTTGATGCCCCTATTAGCATGCTGTATTATTTAAAAAGGGGCAGGGGGTAGTCCACACAGGTTAGAGATGTTAATGTCATTTGACATGGTCGATTGCTAATATCCTTGGTGTTTTTACTAAGTAAAACTAAGTTTTCCTTTTGTGAACGGTAATGTTTCTTATTAGCTCTAGTCATGTGCAGCAACTTAAAATCGTTTACAAGGAAAGATTCCATCACTGTATATTCTCCGAAGGCTATGTTAGAATTCTTTGTTTGCTTTTATCTCAAAGTGTGGCAAATACAGCTGTAATATCTTCTTGGGAATAAATTGTTTACTCATTTAAAATGGAATGTTTACATTCTGCTGCCTAATTGTTAAAAACTAATAGATTTATGTAGTATTCCAGTGTTTCTCAAATTTTCAACATTTGCGAGCCAATTTTCGATCGTAATTTTCATCGCGTCCCCCTCCACACAATAACAATGTATTTATAATGTACTTTGATGCTAAATCTACAGTACGACTTTCATTATAAACCGTAAAATTTATCAAGATAAGTATTAAATTTTGTATATGACAAGCATATGGGAGTCGTTAGTAATTTTTAAACTTAATTTAGTATTGATAGTTTAATTATCATGCATCGTGCAGTACAGGTACATTTTATGTATATACCAATGTAAATGCATTTTATTTTTTGTTATGTCGTAATGTATTTTATTAAACATTATTTTCGACTTGTCGACAATCTCGCACGCCCCACAGTTTGAGAAACGCTGCTGTGAGTGAGTGAACATTAACGTCGCACTGTTCAGCTACACGAGGGCTTTTGGCGACGGACCGCGTAATTTTGAACCATGGTCAAGTGACGCGGAGGACACCTGAGCTGGCACCCCTCTCCTAACAACCACACCAACGCTGATGTGAATACGCAGTGAAAGATATTAGTTTTCCCAATAGATTTTATGTAGCTGCGATTCTTATGATTTGCTTTTAATAATTAGTGTTACGAAGCTATTTGAATTTCTATTAATAAAACAATTTTTTAGATGTTTGATAATTCTTTTCTTCTCAAAGAGAAATTATCTGTTGAAAGATAGATTAAAATATAGTCTCTTTCAAATGATAAGCTATGCATGTGTTAAAAGAAAGTCTTGTATTAATCGAAATCCTTATTTTTTTGTGTATGCGTGAAGCTTTTAAATGCTAGAAGTCTAAGATGTATTTGTGGTGATTTTAACTTTAATTGCTAGACAATGTTGTGAAAATACAAATGTCTTGGATCTGATAAACACGTACCTGATCACATACTTTTGGTTTTAACATAACCTTTGGCATCACATAACCTTTGTTTTGGTTTTTATTTGTGCATAAATATTTTAGCGTGAGACTAACTACCAAATGGAACATCCGCTCGTGTACCTTGGCCCAGAGGTTACAAAAAATAAGATGGGCACAGTAGGCCTTGGCCCTCATGGGTTTTTGCACCACTGAGTATAAATATATTTACTTGAGTGTGCAGTCCCGGCTTTTTCTTTAACGATTTTGAGCGAAAACTTTTAACAGTAAATTTAAAAATTTAAATACAGCATTAGACTTATCCACTATACAAGTGGTTATTTAACATTCTGGGATATTTTAATTTATAAACAATTTTGTTTGCTTTATTCATTATTAAAGACTCTTCCTGCACTAAGAAAAATAAGGTTCAAATCTAAATCTAATTACCTTAAAATGGGTAAGGACTACTTGCATGTTAAACCTTTTTTTAACTAAAATGCTTTCGAAAGAATTTTTCAAACTAAAGTATTTGAACCAAATTCCTGATTTTTCCTTAACTTTTATTAAATGCAGTTCTCTTATACATTTAAGGTCAAAGTGGTGCTGGCAATAACTGGGCCAAAGGTCATTATACTGAAGGAGCAGAGCTTGTGGACTCTGTGATGGATGTAGTAAGGAAGGAATCGGAGAGCTGCGATTGCTTCAAGGATTTCAGCTGGCTCATTCTCTTGGAGGTGGTACTGGATCTGGAATGGGTACTCTGCTCATTTCTAAAATTAGGGAAGAGTATCCTGATAGAATTATGAACACATTCAGTGTGATGCCTTCTCCAAAGGTGAATATAAATGAAATTTTTATTCTTGTGTAAACTATATTTAAATAAATAATTTTGTGTTATAAAACAAATAGGGTTTATCAGAAATTATGGTTGCCATTTTGGCAACCTTCTGCCACTCTTATCCCATCATAATTTTTATCGGTAGTAAGTGAACAAAATGGAATTTAACCGGAAAACAAGAGATTGAAACACAAGACTATAAAAAAACAATGCTGGCCACGAATTCGAACATGAACCGTATGCGGCCTTGCTAGTAAGGAATTTGGATGCAAGGATTTCTAGACAAGCATGAAAACTGTATCCTTCCTCTCTATCTGAATACTAAAGACTAGTCGGGGAATTGACTTTCATGGATTGTCATAAATGCCAAGGTAATCTTAAACTTAAGTTGAGGTCACGAACTAGTGTTTGGTATGTCTGGTTCGAGTCTAGTACCGCTAAAAAATGTTATACAAAAAGGGAGGATGCACGTTAAATATGTCGAAACTCAAATGTCCTTATTTGTGGGGTGTAGAATTTGAAGGGTGCCAACTCGGATGCTGTCTTGATCATGGTTTAGAATTATAAGGTCTGTCACAAATGGCTTTTCTCGTTCAGATTTATGATCCAACGTTAATATAGCTCTCGCTTCTAAAGAATTTTGAGGGAGACCAAACCAAATACTACTTTGTTGCTTCAAATACTTGGTTGATACTTCAAACCAAGTACTTCCGCTTCTAAGAAAGTATTTGGTTTGAAGTATCAACCAAGTATTCTCGTCAGCTCAGTAGCCGTTCACACATCTTTCCTTTCGGAGATTAAACTAATTTTAAATTTAAGTATAAACTCTACTCGTGTGTAGTGTTCGATTCGTCTTGGAGTTTTTTGGTAGTAATGGTTAAACCTATAAACAATTGTACCTGCTAGTTTGATATCACGGGGCATCGCGCCAGGTTGTTTATGTTCGCCAAGATCGTCGATAACATTACAATATGTTTACCTTGATATTATTATCGTCTGTCAGTGTGGTTGCCATGGAGATAACGTATACCTATATAAATAAATAAAATTGAAGTGTCTGTTTGTAATTTCAAATTAGCAGCTTTTTACTAAATGCATTTAAAGGTATATACGGTACTTGTATCAAAAAATCAATTTTTAAAATTTTTGTCTGCCTATGTCGATCGGTCTGTTTGTTCCGGCTAATCTCGGAAACGGCTGGTGCGATTTTAAAAATTCTTTTACTAATGGAAAGCTACATTATCAGCGAGTAACATAAGGTACATTTTATCTTCATATTCCTACGGGAACGGAAACTATGCGGGTAAAACCGTGGGACTTTGCTTACTCCCCACCAAGTTGGCGCAAAATTACACATTTGGTCAATAATGGAAATTTTAATAATTAAAATTTCTCACATTTATAACACAGTGAATTGAAACACGGTGTAATTTAGCATCTTTACAAAAAGCAATTTTTAAATGGTTTTTTTATTAAACGTATAACGTTTATTACGTTACGTTTGTTAAATGTCAAACTTTGAAAAATATCGCCAAGTTGGCTAAGAAGTTCTCTATTCCGACAACCCCAGATATTTTAATGCAAATTTTCTACCACATTTTAAAGAGGTAGACGAAATAAAGTTTTAGCGAATTGCGCGCGTGATATTGAAAATTCTATGGTAATATTTATTGACAGTTTCATAAAGTTTTGATTACTTTAGTAGTTTTGATTATTTCAATTAGTTTTGAAAGTATTTAATACTTTGAATTTTTTGGAATAAGTACAAAGACTACATGGCGGAAGATATTTTACCAAAGATTTTTTTATAATAAATATGCCTTTCAATCAACACATCTACAACGAAACGCAATAAAGGTTTTCATAATGATTATTAAGAAGCAACATGATTTTGGAATGATTAGCCCTAGACGTGTCGACGGAAATAGCTTTGATAATGAAGTTGCTTGAGAATTAAACTACGATTTTATAGCATTGCAACATCAAGTAACAGAATTTATCCCTCAATTAACTCCAGAACAAAGTCATGTTTTCCAACAAGTGTTACGTAAAATAGAATCCGGCAGTTGTGCACTCTTTTTTTTCTAGACGCCCCTGGAGGAACCGGAAAAAGGATTCAGCTAAACTTATTATTAATGTCTATCAGAAAAACCCAGTTGCTATGACTTCTTCTGGTATAGCCGCGCTTTTACTGACCAACGGTCGTACTGCACATTCCGTCTTATTAATATCGCTTAATCTTGCATTTGAAGATTCACTCATCTGAAATTTCAGAAAAAAATAGCTCTCGAGGCAGGATGTAAGCTTTTAGTGTGGGATGAAAGTACGATGTCTCACAAGAAAGCTATAGAAACGTTAAATCGGACTCTTCAGGATAGTACAGATATTATAGGAGGAATGGTACTTTTTATTATATATTGGCTGGTGAATTTTCAAACTCCCCCTGTAATCCTGTCGCAGATGAAATCAGTCTCTATTAAATAACCAAGCTTATGGGCAAAATTTGAAAAATTAAGTCTGAAAACGAATATGAGAGTGTATCTTCATAATGACGTAGATTTGGAACATTATGCAGAGACTCAATTTAAAATCGGTTATGGATGTTTGGACGCAAAATGCTGGAGGTTATATTTTACTTCCAAAGAATTTTCTAATGTAGAAGAAAATGATGTAAATCTTATTGCTCAAATTTACCCGGGCTTGCAACAAAATTTAAATTGGGGTCAGTGGTTGCGCGCAAGATCAATATTTTTTTTTTGTTTAACATTTATAAACCCGGGCACCACGCAATGTATAACACGGGGCATACAACACAGACAGAAGAAAGGATTAAAACAAAAACATCCATGCCTTCTCCGGGATTCGAACCCAGTCCCTACGGCACCGCAGTCAGCTTCACTGACCACTATACCGGATGGGCGGCGCAAGATCAATATTGGCGCCTAACAATGACATTGTCCATAAAATCAACATTGAAAATTTAAACGACGTGTGGGGGAGGGAAGAAATGAAGAAATATTTATCAATGAATACAATCATGGATAAAGAACAAAGTACTTCATATCCTACGGAGTTCTGAAATTCACTTGAACTTTCGGGTGTACCCTCACATAAACTTCAATTAAAACTAAATGTACCAGTTATGCAAAATCTCGATGCTTCTCGACTATGTAAAGGAACGAGGCTTTGGATCACAAAACTGATGCAGAATATACTTGGTGCCAATATTTTAACATATGTCATGAAAAGGGATAGTGTTATCATACCTCGAATTCCAAGTATCTCCACTGACCTACCGTTTCAACTCAAACGATTTCAATATCCCCAGTTTTAATGTTGCTATTAACAAAGCTAACATTTCAGGTAGCAGGGGTGCATTTGGAAAAGCAATGTTTTTCCCATGGCCAACTATATGTAGCCTGATCGGTGTGTCCAATGCCCAAATCTTCACATATTTGCAACTGACGGAAGGACATATAATATGGTATACAGTTCTGTTTTGAGCTCTTTTAAAGATAAATTATATATTAAACGTAGATACTTTCGATTTTTAAAAATATTAATAGCTTAAGTTATTGAATTTTTGTTAATTATAATAAATTTCATTTTCAGTTTTTTTAAACTAAGATCAATTTTAGAATTTTTAAATTTTATTGGTTCCAGTCAAGCAATAAAAAAAATTACTATATATTATTTACTTTTTAATGATAATGATTACGACTTTGACAGTTATTTAAAGACATCAACGCGAGCGGAGCCGCGGGTAAAAGCTAGTTGGAAATAATTTTTATTGGTTCTGTTCCCGCGGTAATCCTATTAATTTCAGACGATTTTATTTGGATTTCTTTTACAATTTAACAATTTTCATTGCAATCCGGAATCAAAATATATTTCAGTCTTCTGTTTTATTTAATGCTATTTTCGAATATGGATATTTCTAATATCATTGGTGAGAACTAGGATTTTTTTTAAAAGAGTGAGTGTTATATTTTTAATTATTTCTATAAATCGTTTTTTTTTCCATTTATTTTATTTTTAAAAAATGTTGTTTTTTTTTCGTTTCTTGTTCGATGAAATTCGTTGAAGAAATTTGCAGTTTTTGGAACATAGCAAGCTTTCAGTACTTTTTAGTTGTTATTCATTATCAATTTTAATATATATTATGTAATTATTTTATTAATATAAAAATACAATAATTATAATGTGTAATAATCATATACGTTATTTGTAACAATTGTTATTTTATAAATATTAATACATGTGTTATTTGTAATTATTTTTATTTCTAAGCAGTATTTTATTTATTTTTACTATGTTATTTATTTACAATGATTATTTTGTTTTTTATAATTATGTTAAATGAGTATTCTTATATCTGTACGATTCTTATTATATTACAATAAAATTATTCTTCTTTTATAAAATCTATTAAATTATATTATGTGATAATAAAAAGTAATACCATATGAATATCTAATACTTATTACTATTTAGTATTATATGAATATTATATATAATAATTTCTATAACATATTACAAGATTATTGTATACTGCATAATATTACTATTAGTAAATGATTTTTTATATAATATTGATATTAATTATTTGTTGATCTTGATTAGTCTCATTCTATTCCTAAATTCTTCATTTGAAATCGGTTTTAATGTTTTTCAAAACATTTCTGTAAAATCATTTTCCTGACGAGTCTTACCGTTAAGCCGCCATCTTTAATTTCATTCCAAAGGCATGCGTTGCCTGGCGTGATTCTTTATCGCGCCAAACAGCGTTAGGCGCCGTGCCCCGTGATATCAAACTAGTTCCCAATTGTATTTTGTCGAAACTCCCGATAAAATTTTGAGTGAAATAGTGTTAAATACTCAAATTTTTATCGCTGAAAATGTTTTGTACCAAGTGAATTACTGATACAGGACGAGCATATGTTTGTTAATGAGTGACTAAACTTTCAAATATTAGTTATAAAAAACAAAGATTCACTCATTCTCTGTACCATGAAGAGAAAATCGAATTTTTTACGCTTTGCATTATTTCAATGTAACCACCATTAGTTGTACGCAACACATCAGTTCTATACAAGATTTTTACCCACGTTCTGTGAAGCATTGCGAGATCAACAATGTGAATGGCTACTGCAATCAGACATTTAATTTCAGTGTCTCTAACTGAAAATTGATAAACAATGTTTTTCATGTATCCCTATAAAAAGTCAGTCTTATGTCGATCTGAGTAGCCAAGCTATTGGACTTCCTCTTTTCATCCGTAGTTCTGGGAACTTTTCTCTCTTCTAAACTCCAGTGTGGCCACGGTAGCCAAGTGGTCTAGGCATCGGATCATGGCTAGCGTGTCATGAGTTCGATCCCAGTACCACTAAAAGACCCGTTATGTAGGGGAGCAATGCACGTTAAATCTGTTGAGAGTTCAAACGTCCTCCCGTTTGTGTGGTAGCTAGGATAGGGGGTGCCAGCTCAGGTGTCGTCCGCGTCACTTGACCATGGATCAAAATTACGCGGACCGTCCCCAAAAGCCCTCGTGTTGCTAAGACAGTGCGACGTTAATATTCACTCACTCTAAACTCCAGTGTGGGGGTGCCCATTTACGTTATACTTGTTACAGGTTTAAGTTTAACAAACCTTGCTGAAACTTGCGTTTTGTTCTTGCCGTGAAGAGATTTTGTAACGAGTGTTAAAAAAACGGGGGATTTCACGCCATCGAGTTGGTGTTTAATTACTATTCTTTATGAAATGTAATAAGCTGTAAGTGAAAGTCTTTGTTTCCAATTCATTTTTGAAATTGTAGTCATGTTTTTCTGAAATCTTGTATTAGTATTTAATTTTGTTAAACATTTTATAATGCTTCAAATTTTCCTGTTAGTTTGCTCAGTCTATTAGCAAGTATTGCTGGTTGTTTAATAAAAATCCCTATTTGAAATCTTATAGGTATCGAACACTGTTGTAGAACCTTATAATGCCACTTTATCGGTTCATCAATTGGTAGAAAACACAGACGAAACCTTCTGTATCGATAATGAAGCGCTGTATGACATCTGCTTCAGAACCCTCCATTGACCAATCCCACTTATGGGGATCTGAACCATCTAGTCTCTGTTACAATGTCGGGAGTGACCACCTGCCTCCGCTTTCCCGGCCAATTGAATGCCGACTTGCGAAAACTAGCTGTCAACATGGTTCCGTTCCCTCGACTTCATTTCTTCATGCCTGGTTTTGCACCGCTTACTGCCAGAAACAGCCAGCAATATAGAACTTTAAGTGTTCCAGAGCTTACTCAACAAATGTTTGATGCCAAGAATATGATGGCTGCTTGTGATCCTCGTCATGGCAGGTGTGTAGTTTTGCGAGTGTTCTTGTAAGCAGTATATTCATTTTGGGGGGGACTTAAGAAATGGAATTTTCTTATCGAAAACAAATTCCTAGTAATTTACATTAGAATTTTTTATTCCTAGATGGATATTAAATTTTTATTTAGATTAAAAGAGCTCTGTTTTGGTCTTTCATAATAAATCCTATTACTCAAATTAGGGTAATTTCTCAAAGCGTGTTCATATTTTAGAGTGCCTAAATATAAATTTGTTTAATGTAATTATGTATTTCTAATTCGGCTACAATGTAATTAAAAAGAATAAATAGTCGAACTTAGAGCTAATATCGAAGTTGGGTTAAACAAGTTATTTTTATATAACATTACTTTTAATTCAAAAAATTTTGAAAGTAATGTTTCAAAGCTCTTCCTAAATCATAAAAAAAATATACGAGCAAAAAGGTTATTACTTTTTTTTCATTGGAAGTGTAGGGACACTTTATATGCTACTTTAGCATCAGTTGTCCATGTATTTGATTTAGTCCCAAATGAGCTCATTGATCTAGGTGAGGATAATGCAGTGGCTCTCTTCAATGTGTATTAATAGTAAAATTAATATATTAGTTCATAAATTTTTTAAAGCTTTAAATTTTAAGGTTCAAATTTTGAGTCCTCTAATTGCTACTTGTTATGTAGCAAGGTCTGCACTCGGTGTACTTGCATTAACTAGGTGGTCCTGTACTTTTAAATGTAATAACTGTGTTTTCTTAAGGTCAAATTTATTGTGGTATTTTGATGCTATAGTAAAATTACTGCATGGGGAATATGTATTTAAACGAAGTACATGAATTTTTTTAAAATTCTTGCATTACAGTGCTTTGCGTTTTTTAATACGTTATTTTAAAGTTCAATTAGAAAGGCTTTTAAAGACAAGTGCAAAGAAAGGAGTTTTATCTGCATTTTGTTATCTTTTCTTATTTACCGTAATATAACGCTTAATTTATACATTACATAAATTTTTTTTATAATTGTAAACTCTGGTTACAATTATAAAGAGAATTCATGAAGTATAAAAGAGTATATATATATATCGAACAGGCGCTGTATTTGGCACTTCTAATGAAGTCTGAATTAAAATTTATACTGTTCCCATATGATTTCCTAATGAAGAATTTAATTTCTTTAGTACTAAACAGATTAATTTTTAAAGATATCTGACAGTTGCCGCCATTTTTCGTGGTCGCATGAGCATGAAGGAAGTTGATCAACAGATGTTCAATATACAGAATAAGAACAGTAGCTACTTCGTTGAATGGATACCCAACAACGTGAAAACTGCAGTTTGTGATATTCCTCCAAGAGGTCTTACGATGTCTGCTACCTTTATTGGCAACACCACCGCCATTCAAGAAATCTTCAGGAGAATTTCTGTTCAGTTTAATGGTAAGATATTAATTAACTTCAACATGAAATACGAGTGAAAGGTGAAACTTCTCGGCCTGACACACATGCTTTTCAATCAGCGAAAATTTGTTTCCTGCCTGGGTGAAATAGTACCATATTTATCAGTGCAAAGTTAACGCACTTTTAATGCGCTACTTTTTTCAGCTTGCAAAATTTCCTGCAGAGTGACGTAATTTGATCCGTACATTTGTCTGTTGCCCAAATATGGCTTCTAAATTATCAGTTTGGAACTTTCGAGTTTAAAACATTTGAAATTCTGTTCCGTCAAGATACTTTATTAGTATTGGAATGGTATTTACCGTATGCTTCAAAGCAAAAAAATGTTTCTTCGTTTATTTTGTGTTTTAATTTTTTTCCAGCAGTCCAGCCACTGAAAAAATTTTGAAAAAATAAATCAATCATCCATTGAGACGAAAAAGGAGTGCTGGTTATCTATTTAAGATTTTAACCCTTGGTTGGAATTTTAATGTTCGTTATTTGTCAGAAATCTAAAATGTTTGAACACTGCAGTGTCCCTAATCATTTCTGGGTAACCTAATTTATCTTATAATATATTGAGTACAGTCGCATTGCTTTCTTCAAAAACTTTTAAAACTAATTTAACATTTTTTTTTTCAAAATTTGTTGGTTTTAAAGCCTTTAAACATAATTTAGGAGCTAAATTAACAATATTGTCTATTTCTTCGTTATAATTTTTAATTAATGACGAAAAAGAGGCTTTTCGGATTTGAAAAAATTCTGCAGGATCAGGGTACATAAATCAATCGGCATCTTTCCGATTCAACCAATTATTTCGTATAGATTTGATAAGATGTACTGAATGGAATAAGATGTATTTCTTTCCTTATTAGCTGGATTCTGGATAACTCTATAGTACCATTACACAATTTAGAAAAACAATTTCTATTTACTGTTATCTCCTACAGTGCAAACAACTGAGAAAACTAACTGGTACATTGGTGATAAAATTTCTAAAGTCGTAGAATGCAAGTCTTCAGCATTTACGTCCTTTACAGGGTTCAATGGTACTATTTCTTTATTTTTACTCAAGGGTATTATAAAACATTGTGAATCCTAGTAGCTGCTTCTCCTTTCTCTGAAAGTCCAACGATTTTATTACATTTATGTGATCTCTGATTTGAGAAATTTCATCAATTTGTAAAATTGCATGTTTCTCGTGGTCTTTTAGTTTACTTCTACCTCGTTAATAATTTTCATTAGCCAGAGTTGGTATACCTGGAGTAACATTTAATCGAGATGCAACTCTCTTTAACTGTCTCAAACTTGGAAGAATTGTATTCCCCTTATCCCTTGCATAGGAATAGCATGCGGGAGATTTAATATACATGCAGAAAGAAAAACCATTAAATTATTATTACACTTACGACCATGTTTATTCGAGTTTAATAATTTCATTTGCTGTAAAATTTTGCTGCCTCTAAATTTTCAGCATTACAATTTTCAATACTTATCCCACGATTGAAGAGCCATAACATGAGGAACAGAATTAATGGAAAAGATTTCTTCAGACACATTTAATGTATTAAGAATATTTAGCAATTCACTAAAATGTTAAAGGAGGGTTATTAAGAATTTTAGCAATAGAAGGTATATTTAACTCACTATTATAAAATATAACAAGATATCTGTATTTTCTGGGATTTTAAAATAGGACAGTTTTCGCAATTAATAAAGAAATGTTATACAACTTTTTTTTCACAATCATGTTTTAGAATATTATTTTTGGATAAGAAATCAGATATAGAATTTTCTCACATTAACCCGTTCAGGACCACATGTGATCACGCATTTGTCTCTTCAAGGCCCACGCTATCGTGTGATTGCGCTTTTCCTTCCCTAAGGCCCATGATCACACCGATATGATCAGAGTTTAGAACGTTTGTATATTAATTTTTACAAGGCACTAGAGTTGGCAGTTAAAGTCCGTTTTTTTTTTCGAATAATATTTCACAAAACTTTGAACTTTATGTGCTTTTGGCACAGAGTTTTAATTAGATCCGGGATATTTATGAATCGAGCATTTAAGGGTTTGAGATTTATTGTGCTCTGGATTTCTGTTTGTATTTTGACCATGTTGGGGGGGGGACTTATTAGTTTATTGGCCATTAGACATTCATAATAGTTTCTGTATTTATTTTATTTGTGGTTCATATTTACATCAATAATTTTACATTAATCAAGACATTTAAAAAGTAGATCTTCATAGAACAAACGCGCTGGCTCATTTTAATTCAGTACCAACAAACTATTCATTTTTGTTGTTGTCGCATTTAAAATTGCCACAAACATAAGAACAGAAAACATAATGCTAAAGTGATATTAAGAAATCAAAGAATCATAAGGATTAATTAAAAAATAAACGATAAATTAGCTGTTTAAAAAAAATTGTATAGATTAGAGCCGCATCAAGTTTATGCGAGTAAATTTATCGTTTGATGTTTGCTAGGGTTTGCAGCCCCGGGATCCCGGTGGTTTTTTCCAATCTCGGGATCCCGGGATTAAAATAACTAATCCCGGGATTTAATTTTTGTCTGAATTATATATTGAAGTTTTTTTTCAAAGTATTGTGAATCTAGTATTACATTTAATGTATCTCATTTACTTTTTTGTACTGTATACGTTTAATGTCAGTTTTCTTATGTGTTGAACCTTGAAGGGTCCGAGGTGGGTGTGTATGTTAAACCGTGAAATTGGATATGTTTTCTCTTATTTTCTTCTGTAGCTTTCTCCCCATCGCGAGTGGGGTCGGAAAACGGACATTTCTCCCACCCTCTGGATGTCCGGTGTCAGCTAACTTGGACAGAGGCAATTAGAATTTTTCTATAATATCTAGTAGGGTTTTCAGTCCCAGAATTCCGAAACTCGGAGATCCCGGTTTTTTTACCAACCCGGATATCCCGGGATTGAAATAACTAATACCGGGATTTATTTTTTGCTTAAATTATATTTAAAAAAAAATTTCTCAAATTTTCTAAGTTTAATTTTTTAAAAATTTATATTTTGTTTATATGAAATATGTACGTAGAATTTTTTTGTGCAATTATAAGTGCCATAGGTAAAATATATATATATGCACAGCTCTCATTTCTCATATGGGAGAACGTCGCACAGATCCGAGTGGCTCATTGCAATGCTTACACAATAATATAAGCAACATTTCAAGAATAGATTTTGTCACAGTTCCTTCAATTAAATGCCGTTAATTAACAGCGAACCTGCTTGGAAGACTTGACACTTCAAATCCCATTGCATTACTATCGGCTCATGCAACTGGATCTTAAATTTCAAATGAGGTAACACTTGAAATTGATTCACATTCTGATTCAATAACTGGATAAATTTATATACAACCATTAAGTATAGCAGAACTAATTAAAGATATCAAAGAGGTATATGCACCAAAGCAGTCTATTAGATTTGAGAAACTGTCATCAAAAAGAAATGTCTCCATTTTGAAAATGGAGGGAGACGTGGTGACTACCTGAAAGAACATACCCGTATTTAATGACGATAATACCTCTACTAGTAAAGAATCCGAACGTGCCTTTTCTTCTGCATGACAGTTTGTAACAAAAATAAGAAGCCGTTTCAACAATGAAACGCTGGAGAAGCTGTATTTTTATAAGTTTATTTACAATAAAATTAGAATTGAAAAAATCCTTTTTTTTTAAATATCATTATGTACTATTTTTATGTTTTTCTTTATGAACTAATTTTTTTTTTGTTTCATTAAAATGATATTAAATTTTTTATTTATATTTTCAATTTTATTATGCAATTTCAACTATGCTAATATGCAAGTATTTTTAATAAATAGTCCAATCCAAATCCTGGGATTGAAAATATGACACGGGATTGCAACCCTAATGTTTGCCAGATAGCATGTCGTAAGTTTTGCATTTATTTTAATGATGGCGAAAAAAGTGTGTAAAGAGTGCTTTTTATTAATAAAAACATTTTCTTTAAAAAAAACCATTGCGAATTTTAAATATAGTGAAAATGCTCCTACTGTACTTTAAGATATTGTCAAATATAGTAAAATATAAATTTTAGTGAAACTTATTGCATTTAAGATTTTACATTAATTTTGAAATGAAATTAGGTTTAGCAGGGAAATTCGCCCTGTCTCGTGCGTGTGTATGCTCTCGGAACGCGTGGGCCAGGGGAAACGCTTTCGCCATTCCTGAAGGGGTTAACAGTTTTCTTTAAAATGTTTAACACTGGTAATTTCGTCTTTCTGATTGAAATTATTAAACAGTTGTTTGTCTAATTGTTTCACTTTTTCCTTTCGTTGAGTTGTCGCTGAGCGTTTAATTTTTTCCCCCATTTAAATAGGATGGACAACCAGAGAAAATGCAAGGATATGCATTCTCTGATAATTTGGGATGTACTCTATGTATTTCTATAACATTACCAGTCTTGTCTGTAATTTTATTTTCTTGCAAGGCAAGATTCGGGGAAATGTTTAATGCACACGGCACTATTGTTGGAAAAATTCCAATGGATTTTAAAAATACTAACTTTGTAACAACTGTTCACCTTTTGAGAAACGAAACATATGGTTGCGCCGGTTTATTAGAGGAAAATTTTGGTGCACAATAACGATGCATTATTATAAAATGTGTGCAGCTTTAGGTTAAGTTATTCTTAAGATTTTTAAGATAACTAAGGTATGACAGAATAAATATAAATTTAAACGCCAATTTCTCATAAAAACAATATTTACAAATAATTAAGGATGTTGGCATAAATGCATTAATTTATTATACAGTGTCCTCAAGACTCGTAAGAAAATTCAATAATCACACAAGAATAAAGTTGTAAATGTAAAAATATCGTACCTTTCTTTATGGTTATTCCTACGGATATATCCTGAGTACTAAATACACGTGGAAACGGATATAAACTATGTAAGCCCACAAAAAAAAAAGATGGACGACTGTGTAATTGCCTCTCCCACCAAATTCTTATTCCCTCCTATGGTCACGTGATTTCTTTTTACGAGCATGCTGCCACGGCCTATTGATTCAGATTGCCTTGATGAAGGTGAGTGAGATAGTGAAGACTGTGTGGGGATGTTGGAAGAAAGGGTACGAAACATATTGGGGACCGCATTTGCCGGTCAAAAACAAATGAGCAAATGATTTTCGTAGGAATGTTTGGACCTACTTAAAAGGGATCCAACAGATTTTGTGAGGAGTTTGTAACCATGGCTGAGACATAGGTCCACCACTACATGCCAGAAACAAAATGGCGGTCGAAGCAGAGGCTGGAAGCCGGTGGTTACGATTGCTCGGCCATCACACTTATTCTCCTTATTAGGCACCCTTATACTTCAATCTGTTCCCAAACTTGAAGAAATTTGTTTCTGGGAAGCGCTTTGCATCCAATTAAGTTTAGGGGGGGGGGGGTAGATGAATATTTTAGCATCCTCATTTCCAGGAAGGAACACTAATGTTGGAGAAATGCTGAACAAAGTACAAAGAAGTCGAGGAGACAAAGTAGAAAAATAAAATAATTTTTTAGGGCAACGCAATCTTCCATTATCTGGCCGATTACTTTTTACCACACCCTTGTATATCGAGTAAAAGTAGTTTAATGGAGTCTGTAGGTGGGGAAAGCAAGGCGGTAACATATTGGGATCAACGAAGTAATTTATATGAAAATTTAGAATAATTTTCTGCCTATAAAATGCTTCTGGCTTGAATAGACACTTTAATATTAAAAGAAAACAGCCGTTAACAATTTTAAAATTTTTTGGAAGCTAAAAGAGGAACATGTCTTTTTTTTTAACGCAGTAATGGTATTGATAAGAACTGTACATATATAAAGTATTGTTACGTAGATCGGGGTTCGAGGATTTTGTGCTATCTGTCTCGAAGAGCAAGACAGTTCTTCTTGATCGATGAAAATTTATTGTAGAAAAAGTAGCCTTAAAATAAAGGATACCGACCTAAAATTCGTTTTAATAAGTCCCAGAAGGTCTTTACACATTCTGCAGCTTTCAGATACGACTATCGGTGTCTAAAAATACAAATACGTAATGATTAAGATTATTCGCAAGCACTTGGTGGCTAGTCGCGACTAATCACAAGGCAACTCTACAAAGGTTAAAACAATACTAGATTTCGGCCAGCGACTCCCCATTTATAAGTCTTAACGGATCTTTCTCTAAAGATCTGCTTGCGTCATGGATCGTGATGTTAATGGATTTATCCAGAATCATCCATAAAGCCGCCAAATCGCCAAAAATGATGCCAACTCTCTTCTATCGCCAACATTTCTCAAAGTTTCCATTGAATCGCCATTGTACTGCAAGGAACGGCATTGCTTGCGAATTACAAATTTTAGCATAAAACAAATACATTAAAGTAATAACTTATTATATATCCAGATATAAACTATTTTACACTATTTCAAGCATTCATTGCACAAAATTAATCACAGTATTTTCCATATTTGCAGCTATGTTCAGACGAAAGGCTTTCTTGCATTGGTATACCGGGGAAGGTATGGATGAGATGGAATTTACAGAGGCTGTATCGAACATGAATGATCTTGTTTCTGAGTATCAACAGTACCAGGAAGTTTCTGTGGAAGACGAGGGGGACTTTGAGGAAGAAGAGATTGTTAGTGAAATTAATTAGGGTTAAATTGTATGTATATACGTTCTTGTTATGAAGTTCATTGCAAATATTTACATTAAAATATTTATATATAATAAAGAATATTTTATTCTCAAAAAATGCCTATGAATTTATTCATTAAAGACCAGGTTTATTTGTGTTGAGAGTAAATGGATTCGAAATAATACGCAACTTCATTGATTCTCAGGCCACTATTGAAACAATTCCTTCAATTCTACTTTCACTCAAGGCGCCGGCTGGCTGGCGCAGTTGGTTTGTCACTGGCTTGGTACACCTAAGGTTGCGGGTTCAACTCCGACCCACAAGTCGAGTTTTTATAATGCAGAAAATCGGTGGCACGTGTTACACCTTTATCTACCGACAGCACTTATAAGTACCACTCACTTTCAAATTACATAAAATAACTCTTTTTACGAATACTCTGACGATACTTAACAGGAATATTATTTTAAATCCACTCTTCCAAGATATATGGCAGCACAGATTCTATGAGTATTTTAGCAAGGGAGGCGAATATAGTTTTAGAGCAAGAATTGCGTTCTCAGCTGACACTTTGATCGGATTGCGAAGATTGTCGTTTTTGTTCCGAAAAATAGTTAATGTCAATAGGTAAGCGTCTTATTTTTGTTTTGTATGTTAATAAAGATCTTAGAAAACAGTTTGACTATTTAATTTAAGTGAACAGTGTATATAATTAGTTTTACAGCTGAATATTTTTAATTAGCTCTGATTAAATTTGCCAATTTTGAGTGTCTTGCTTATGCATATCCCTTAATTTTCAATTTAGTGATTCAAAAAAAAAAAAATACATTGCATGAAAAAACTGCAGTAAATCATAATGCGGTAGATAAAGGGTTAAGTGACTGCAATAAAAGATTAATTTTCTATTGATCAACTGGCGAGAATTACCGTTCGAAATGGCTTCGTCAGTGCACAGTAAAGTTCCAAAAGGGATTCATGATCATTGCAGGATTTTTTAACAACGGCAAATTAAAAATCAAAGTCTGGAGTAAAAAAAAATATTAATTCACTCTATTATCAGTAGAATATTTTAGAATCAATTTTTGAAGAATAAATTCCAACTTTGTGTGGAAAGGACGTTCATAAAGTTGAGCTTCAGGTGGATAAAGCATCTAATCACACGCATGTCAGCTCTGCTGCTTATTTAGCAAAGAAAGAATCAGAAACAGGAATAAAGTGTATCCCATTTGATGAAACAGTGTAAAATCCCCCTACACTTCTCCAACGGACTTTTGTGCATTAAGTTTGTTGAAAGGAATCTTATGAAAACAGCATCCAAGAACACTGAACGGACTTTGGGAAACAGTTAAAAAGGATTGGAGTAAAACTTGCATGCCAGTACCAAGAAAAAAGTATATTTTTATGGAAAAATTCGAGCTAGAGTTATTGTCAAGAATCATGGCTATCTGATAGAAGCAAATTGACGCAAAAAATACGGTATTTATTGATGAAAATTAACTATAAAATTCGTTTCCATAAAATGTGAACGACCCCTTCTGTACTATTTAAATAAACTATTGAACGGAGTTAGAATACAAAACAATTTATATCTGAATTTCCGGTGTTCCTTAGGAAAGGAGCAAGACTCGTGTGGTGGCTATTTTTTACAGCAGAGCGTCTGCAGTTATGACTAGTACAATTTCTTTATTATAAATATTTAAATTAATAAAAAAATTGACTTGCTTTACGTAAGCTTATACTAGAAGTTGTCAAGAATTAGTTCAAAGAGTAAAGTAAATATTGTTATTAATGCAGTGCTTCTCAAACTTTCAATATTTGCGACCCAATTTCCAATCATAATTTTCATTGTCCCCTCCCAAACTACAAAAATGTGTTGAATGTAATAATAATGTACATATAATCTAAATTACAATACGACCTTAATTATAAACCGTACAAATTATCAAGATAAGAATTAAATTTTATACATTAAGTAATAGGTATTTTAAGTTACTTTTGAGTAATAGGATAAAAGTATCGTGTTATTTTCCCCTTCTACATTTATAAGTTTGCTATGTCAGTGGAAATGTGTATTTTATTTTTCATTATGTCAGAATGTACACAGATTTTGTTTTGTGCTTTCTTTTCCGTAAATTAATAGTTTTTTTAAAAAACAATCTTCTATTTCCTATTTTTTTGTTGTGCTCTCGCCCCCACGTAAAATTATCACGTCCCCACAGTTTGAGAATCGCTCCATTAATGTTAAAATGTTCTTTTGTAAACCGTCCCACAAACGTGAGTGGAAGTCCTCTACAAACATTTCATTTTTATTAGTTTTATGCTAATTTATAAGTGTTCAAATAAATTAAAAGAGCATTAGATATGTAATGCGTTTTGTTTTTGAATAATTTATAAACAGACTAAAATAATAAAAAAATAGCCGAAAATGCACGACGCAAAGGGCCGACCTTCTGTATAAAGAAGCTCTGGTGCAAAAACCCTTTTGGGTCCTAAATGTCTTGTAAAGTAAAAAAGGTTACAAACGTGAACACATACATTACCAAAGCATGTTTATTTAGTGTGCTATTTTGGTGTGGCTAAACAATTATTTATTTCAGAAAAATTAGTTTTTTGTAATTTTTTTTCGATGCTTAACATAGCAAGTGCATCTAAGCGCTCTTCACACACAGGACTGATCCTAGGGTGTGTCGGTTGCCCGCGTGCAAAAACCGAATGTGCCTCTCCTCTAGAAAAATTTTCATATTTTGACTAATACTCATTGTTGACTGCATTAATTGATCTGCAATCATTAGATACTTAAGATCTTCAAATATTTCAACTTCTAAACCTATAAGCCATTCTTCTAAATAGTTACGAATTTCGAAAATAAAGTCTTTCCATGTACTATCTGACTTATTTTGATGTTGAACAAATTTTTGGCGAAAACTTTCGGGACTTTAAAAATTTAAGTAACATTTTTTTTACATGATCATAGTTTTCAGCTTTTCCTTCCGGTTCACGAGCAGGGAATCGCACTATCTCTAAAGGTAACAAGACCAATAAATGCTCTAATCATTCTTTTTCTATTAACGCATTTTTAGCCTGACATTCAAAAATCACGAAATATAAGCTAGTATCCAACTGATTTGGATTGAACTCTGACATCAATTTTTAAAATTTAAATGGGAAGTTGCAGAATGCGGATTTGTAGAAACGGTTAATTCATCATTTACTCGATGTCCCATTTCCACTTTAAACCTTTCTAAATCGAATTTCTCAACTGCAGTTTCTTCTCTTTTAACTCGTACACAGCTAATCTGAGTATTCCTGCCTTTTCTAAATCCTCTTCCAAACAGATTTTTACAAATTCATCTTCGTAATCATCACTGTTACTTATTGCAATTTTTCGTTAGGGACAATCATGTTTGAAGTGGCATCTACTCCTTATTCTTCAGCAAGTTGTAACATATCTTGTTTTGTTCTCTTTTCGAGAAAAGCCATTTTACACAATATTTACGATTCTTTAGTAACAAAATAACACTAGTCCCATACACACAGAGAAACACACAAATTTTGACACTCTAAAATATAATTAAAATTCCTCAAGAGACTTTAAACACAATAAAAATCTTAAGCTACGATTGCGCAAAATATTCGTATTTGCAATTCTCTAGAAACAAAATAACAATGTTTCCAAGCAAGAAAAAATATTAAGTATCTCAATATTTGTAAAAACATTTAAACCAAAATTTGTAATATATGATTGCAATCACAACAACTCCAGAAATATAACATTACTCGCCCCTTTTGAAGTACACAGCTTGCCATAGGAATATCATCTGCAGGAATTTGGCACCACTGGTCAGTTTGACCTTTTCTCGAATCAGTATGATTACGTTTTCTTCGATTTCGGGGCTCACGGACACTTTAACACGAATCCGGATGATTCCCCGCAGCCAATCTATTTGATTCCAATTTTCATCCCCCACCCCCCGACCTTAGCTCGAACCCTGGATGATTCCGCCACGAATTAGCTTAATTCCAATTTTGGGCGTCTAAAAAATGTTATTTTCTCTCTTTTTTTAATTGTGTGTGTGACTCAGATTCTCCTTCGAAAGCGGTTTTTCCTTCCAACAGTGGGTCAAAATAAAGCCCCTCTCAGAAAACTGTTTTCTCCGTCCATAACCACCTTCTTCTCACGGGTCCTCAACATTATAACCTCCAAGGCTTCTACCATTATAGGTGGCGGTGACGTTCAGGTATGGTCTGAGATGTAGTCAGTGCCGATTTAAGCTCATTTCGGACTCTGGAGGATCAAAATTTATGACCAGAAAATATGGTTAAGTCCAGCTTATCCAGGTCCCTGGGCGTCCACCCCAAGCACCCATTGGATAAACCGGCACTGGATGTAGTATCCTTTCAATAGTAGGGTACCACTACAAATCAATTGGAGTACGTTTACCAGATCAGCGAGCGGGTGAGTGAATGAATATTAACGCCACACTATTGAGCTACTCGAGGGCTTTTGGCGATGAACCTCGTAATTTTAACCATGGTCAAGTGACGTGTATGACACCTGAGCTGGCACCGCTCTCCTAACTTCCACGCCACACTAATGGGAGAACGTGCGAGCCTCGAAACATTTAAAGTGCTCCCCTTGTATGGTGGGTATTCAGCGGTACTAGTCTCGAACTCATGAATGCCGCCAAGCGTCCGTTACCTTGACCACTAGGCTACCGAGACCACCAGATCAGCGAAACGTAGACACAATTTCAAGGTTCACTGTATTTACAGATTTACTTTTCAATTAGATAATGGCCAGCCATACATGAGAAATGTTTCTATGTGATTTATCTTCAACTTGCTGAAGACTTCCTTTCCCAGCTAAACTACTAGATATTTTACCTATAAAGCACATTAGGGGCGTAAGGGAAAAGCGCAGCAACTGTCCCAGAATGTTGTCTATTTAGTCCTTTTACTAAACACCAGCAATACATTAAATAAAACAAATAATGAAATCGATATCTCAGTTTCCACCACATTCTGCACATCAACGCTAGGCTAAAGTGAAGGCCTATGGCTGGAAAAATTTAGTATGCATTGGCCTTGCTCATGACGTGTCTTTAGTGAAATCAAGCACTAAATTGGATTAAAACATTGTAGCCTAAAAACTCAAAATCGAAATTTTTAAATTACAGCCGTTTTTGACATCGTATTTTAAAATTTATGATCATTCTAGATTGAGGCTAAACTGCAATTGAGTTGGGTAAATAAACATTTTGAATTTTTGGCTTCATACAGGAATTTAAAAATCAGTTAAAGTAGAATTTATGTTTTTTATTTCATGGTGAATACCTCATTTTCTACTGTTTGGAATTGTTTTTTGTTATGGTCCTGTTTGATCTGAAATATTTTATTATTTAGAAACCTTCATCGTTCTATTCATATATAGAAGACATTTCCCTAAAAGTCTTTTAGAAAAATGTTCCTTACTCTTATTTATTTTTTGAGACCTTTTAACCTCTACATTTTGGATCGTGTCACATGAATCTAAAATAAATTAAATTAAAATTTAATAAATAAATTAAAAACCAGATGTATATTCAATCATTCATAATAATAATTTTTGAATATTTACCATGGTTCTTTTATCTGAAAAACTCTAACTGTGACGTTGGATTTGTTTATATTTAGAGTATCTCGTGGAGAAAAACATTAAAGCATGCATTTGAGAAAACTTTGTTGGTTGAGTGAGTTCAAGTGGATCTGAATTGGTGAGATAGTTTCTCATTAAGTTTTTTTTTCTTTTTTTGAAAGTTATTTAGTATAATTTTCATCTAACTTTGGAGAAATTTTTCTTAATTTTAGAACTTACACAAGTTAGTGTATTAATTCAAAATAGAGTGTTGGAGTAGGGTAGAAAAAATGGGTGATTTTTCTCACCCAGAAAATAAAATGGAGGTGGAGACAACCAGTACTGGCTTACCATTAAATAAATATAGATGTAATTTAACTGATATGGAATTGTTGACCAGGTTTGAGGAAAGGTCGGATTTAAATACAAGCCCGAATATTACAATTTTCTTAAAATCGGAAAATAACTTTCAGAGTGGTAATCCACTTAAATTAAAAGAAATAATAATGAGAGCTTTCACAATTAAGAAAAGTATTCAGAGTATAAGCAAAACAAGAAATTCAGAAATCATAATCAAAACAAATAGCTGCGTGACCGCCAAAGAAGCTTTAAAAATTAAAGAAATTAATGGATTTAAAATAAGTTCTAGATTATCCTTTATTGGCCTAAGTACTAGTTACATTTTGCAGGGAATTGACACGGAATACACAATAGATGACATAAAATCGGAACTAGAAAATAACAATGGACTAAATTCATGTGACGTCATAATCGCATGATAATTTCAACCACGTGTTTTTAGCCAATCAAGTTCAAAAACACATGTGACGTCATAGTCACGATAAATGCAATTATCTATTTACAGCAAATCAGTTCATGCACTTCGTTGTTGCCCAATTACGCTTTTTACAGAAACTTTTTTTTAATTAATATTTGTCACTTTATTTAAAAGTACATGTATTAAATAAGACTTTTTTTTTTAAATTTTAAAATCTTTTTGCAGAAATTTCTTTTTATAACGCTTGAGCATCTTTACCCAACTATGCAATTTGAAATTTTACCTAAGTTTTACAAATAGAATAAAAAGTACGAGCTAGTTTAAAGTCCGTTTTGAATTCAATGTAGAACACGTATTTATATTTATCATGTGACCGTCATGAATTTAGTCCATTACGCAATTTTGGACATTCAACGGTTCACTAAAAAAACAGAATCTGGATTCAAACCTATCAAAACAATTAAAGTAACCCAAATAGGATGCACGATCCCCAAAAGAGTATCAATAGGATTTGAAATGTTTAGAACTAGCCTTTTGTTTCGAAAAACCTAAACAATGCACTAAATGTTGGAAATTTGGTCACATAATAAATATTGTAGAAGCTCAATTAAATGCCGTGTATGCTCACTAAACCACTCTGAAAACGAGTGTAAAGAAATAAATACAAAAAAATGTAGTTGTTGTGGAGAAAATCATGAAGCTAACGATAAAAGTTGTAAAAAATATCAAGAGGAAGTCGAAATCTTAAAAATTAAAAATAAGCAACAAATCTCGAGAAACGAAGCAGTCGAAAAGTTCTATAAAGAAAAAAAAAACCCTCATTCTCGGCCATAACTTATAATAAGCAAACTGAGAAGATAGAAACTCTAGAAAAAAACATATTTGAAAAGAATTAGAACAAATTGTACAACGTTTTACGGCAGAACTAAACGCGATGGTAACTCAAATAAATTTAAAATTTTCATCCTTGATGAACACAATGGAATCTTCGTTAAAAAAAATTGCATCCAATATAACGGTTTCACAAGATAACGACTTTCGAATTAATAGAAAAATAAATGAAAAAGCAAAAAGACTAAAGAACATATCAGAAAAGAGAGAAAATAATTTAGAAAGTATAGTAGAACAAAATAAAATTTAGATAAATATACAAAATTTCTTATATCCTCTAAAAAAAATCAATATTAATCGGCTTTCTTTTTTGAACATTTAAACTAATTCGTAGTATTTCACATTCCCCCCCCCCCATTTAAATCATGAATATAATCCAATGGAACGCACGTGGAATCAAAAACAAAAGATCAGATATTCTATTCAGGCCAATTTTTCAAAAAGCAAGCATTTTAATAATCCAAGAAACTTGGCTACACCCTAATGATAATTTCACAATTCCCAATAAGAATATATTCTGAATCGATAGAGAAATCAGAAGAGGAGGAGGATTAATGATAGTTTTAAACAAAGATATTAGCGCAATAAAAATATTCTCAGAAATTAGCGAAGACATAGAAATTTTAATAGTCAAAGTTCAGATAGATACAGATCCTATCAGAATTTTTAATATTTACATCCCACCGGGTAACTTTAAAGACGACAGTTTATCAAAAATAGCATCATATATAGATAATCATAGCTTAATATTGGGAGATTTCAATGCATGTCATGAAATATGGGGTTCAAAAAATTCAAATACGTCTGGGAAAAAGATTTTTGATTGGATCATCGAAAATGACTTAATTTTATTAAATGATAAAAGCCCAACTTATCTCCATTCATCGGGAATTTTTACATCTATAGAACTTTCATTATCATCTGTAAATTTAAATTATGATATGTCGTGGTCTACAAGTACCGATAATTTTGGAAGTGAACATTTCAATATTATTATTAATTACAAAAGAACAAACAGCTCAACAACAAATAATTTTAGACAAAAAACAAATTGGAACAAATTTATTAATCTTATTCAACAAAAGCTAAATTTAAATGAAAATATAAATATAGATATTATAGAAGAAATTAGAAAAGCCCAAATCTTATCTCAGGAATCAGAAATAAAACAGATCAATTCAAGAGCTCCATGGTGGACAGCAGCATGCGGGTATTTAAGAGCAAAAAAAAAAAAAACTCTTTAAGAAAGCAGGAAAATACTTTAAAGAAGACTGGATAAAATTTAAAAAAATAAGTGCAAAACTTAAGCGAACTATAAAAACCTGTAAAGAAAACTTTTGGCACAAGACATGTGAAAAAATCTCTTCTCCTAAAATTCTTTTTAAAATAATCCGGATAATCAAAAATAAAACAATTTCGAACTATTCTTCATTTAACTTCATTGAGAATAATGGAATCATACAAACAAACGAACAATCCCAAGCAAATTGTTTTTTAAAAATATTACGCAAAACAAAACAATGATAGATTCCATAATATTTTTATTCCGGACAATAGCCAAGATATTAATAAACCGTTCTCTTTAAAAGAATAAAAATAGCAATATCTCATCAAAAAAACAGCAGTCCAGGGGCATAATAAAATTTCTCTCCAAACAATCAACCACCTCCCCATCAAAGCAATAAATCTTCTAATGAAATCCTTTAATGACAGTTGGTCTTCTAGTCAAATTCCAAAAGATTGAACTCACGCAATTATTTTACCATTCAATAAAACCTCACAAAAATCCCAAGGAAATAGCGTCATATCGCCCAATTTCACTTACCTCAGTAGTTGCCAAATTAATAGAAAGAATGATCCTACACAGAATGTTAGATTTCAGCTTTCAAAATAAAATTTTTCACGTAAATCATCATGGCTTTTACCCCCCCCCCCCCAGAAGCAGAATTAATACGGTTCTTCAACTACAACATATTATACTGGTTAGAGAACGTAAGGAATACTTTATTCTAGTTGCATTAGATATTAAATCAGCATATGACTCAGTGTGGCCAAGTGGTCTAGTTTCTAAATTAAAAAAAGTTGGATATTCAGGTAAATTGCTACGATGGGTTCAAAATTTCTTACATCAAAGAACAATTCAAATTAAATGGCAGAAAATTTTTTCGAAAATCAGCAAAAACAATTATGGTGTACCTCAGGGTTGCATCTTGAGCCCTTTCCTATTTATGATTTATATGGCAGACATTTTTGAAATCCAACACTACAGCCATCTTCTGGGCTATGCAGACGACATATTCTTATATAATAGCGGCACAAATTGGAACAAAACAATATACGAATTACAAGTATCTTTCAACAATATTTCAGCCTGGTGTAAAAAATGGAATTTGTCCACCTCTCTAGAAAAAAGCAGTTTAATCAACTTTTCCAGAAAAAGAAGCACAATACCTCCTATACTTAAAATATGTGATAAACCTATTCCCGAAGTAAAGTGTCTTAAAATCCTAGGTATAATCTTCGACCCCAATATCACTTGGAAAAAACATATTATTTACCTCCGACAGAAAGGTTTTAAATATTTAAATGCAATCAAAGCATTATCGTCCCCTAAAATAGGAACAAGAACTGATACTCTTTTAAATATTATTAATGCCACAATCCGTTCTATTTTTGACTATGGAAGTCAACTTTTTTCCTTTTGAAGCAATAGCAATAGATAAAAACTAGAACCAATTTACAATGCTGCATTACGTTTAGTCCTAGGTCTCCCAAGAAACACTCCGATAGACGTATTAAGAGCGGAATCTATGAATGGCAGTATCAATAATCGACATAATTTCCTTTGTCAAAAATTTATTATTAAACAAATAGCATTAAAAGACTGGTCACCAAATGCAAGGTTATTTTGGGATATAAATAATAATTTTTATAGATATAGAGAAAAAGAAATCAGTATTTTTCAAAGGTCAATCAACCAACTCCAAGAACTATGTATTTCTAAAGTAGATATTCTTCAGTGGGCCCCTCCTCCTCCAATCTATGAAAATTACAAAATAAACATCTATACTCATGAACTGCCTTTTCAAAACAGAGATCTTCCAGATATCATAGTGCAAAATATGTTTAATGATTATATCCAGTCAAACTTTAATAACAGTATTATAATTGCAACAGATGGTTCTAAAAATACTAATCAAACATCAATAGGAATTTTAATCCCCAAGAAAAAAGTTAGACAAAATTACACACTGAAAGAAATTATTTCCATTTTTACAGCGGAAGCTATCGCCATATGGACTGCGTTAAAAAATTGGGTTTCAGAAACAGAAAACTATGTCATCCTGACGGACAGCTTATCAGTTCTGAAAAGTATCCTTAATATTAATAGAAAATCCAGTACGATAATATTAAATTTAAATTCAACGTTATACGAGTGTCTCCAAATAGCTCAATCAATTACATTCATTTGGGTACCAGCTCACAAGGAAATAGGAATTAATGAAGAAGTAGATAAATTAGCTAAAGCCTCTCCAGATCCTTGGAATATTATTCCTTGGATTACTTGGGAAGATCTACATACATTTTTCAAAAATCAACACAAAAGCGAAAACGAAGAAATATGGAAAAAGAGCAAGAGACATAAAAATTATAGTTAAATTTCTCATCTTAAAAAATGGAATAGACAGGCAGCAAAAAATAAAAATACAGAAGTTTTAATTAATAAGCTGCGGGCAAAGAAATTACCATTAAATGATATTTATTTTCTTTTTAAACAAACAGATTCCCCATTGTGTTCAGATTGCCATGTACCAGAAACTAGTGAACATTTTATTTTAACCTGCAACAAATATCAATCGCAACGTAAAATATTGAAAAATTTTATTTCTCTAATCATATTAAATGGTCTTATTCATCAATAGTGAATTGTCATACAATAGAGCATATTCAAAAAGTCGAAGAATTTTTAAAAACAACCAAAAAATTCTAAAATACCAAGTAATAGATTTGTGGGGATGTTTTAATTTAGAAAGGTTGCTAAAAGATAGTTAAGATAAAAGTTATGGTAGTTAAGTCACATCCACACATTAAGAACCATCATCGTTAAAACCATCTTTTTTTATTTTCTACACTAAAAAAAAACGATATACAATAAATTCGTGGAACAATGATTTTTTATAATTTTCACAGCTCGCGTGCTTGATAAAAGCAGGATCGCCACAGTACTCCCCCCTCTAATAGTGCAGCAAGCACTAGAGTTAGAGGTAACGAGAGTTAAAGCGAACCCGTCGTCCAGATCTGGTCATATAAGGTAGTGGAGTAGAATTTGTAGGTGACACAGGACTCGATGGAGAAGAATCAGGTACTGGCTTTGTTGAAGTCGGAACTGCAACTGGTGGCGGTGAAATTATTGGTGCAGATGAGTGGTGAGAGTTCTCGAAAAACGCAGGTTTTAAGCGATCAATGTTGGTTGTGGAATGTTTGCCGTTCTTTTCAATTGTGAACTTTTTTTCAGTTCGTTTGAGTACGAGGTAAGGTCCATCATATGGCGTCTGTAAAGGTTTTTTAACAGCATCATGGCGCACGAACACATGAGAACAAGTCTTCAGAGCTGGATGTACAAATACTTTCTTGCTGCCATGAGATGTAGTTGCCACAGGTTTAAGTTGGTCCATTACGGCTCGTAAATTTTTTAAGAACTCATGAGAGTCAACGTTAAGTGAAGGGGTTTCGAAAAATTCTGCTGGTAGTCTCAGAGTTGAACCATAAACTAGTTCGGCTGATGTGCACTGTAGATCTTCTTTTAATGCGGTTCGGAGTCCGAGCAAAACCAATGGAATTGATTCGGTCCATTTCGTGGGTGCATGACATCTGAGGCTTTGTTTCAGAGATCGGTGAAATCGTTCGACTATTCCATTGCTTTTAGGGTGGTATGGGGTCGTTTTGATCTTTTGGACACCTAAGAGTTTGGTAAGCAAAGAAAACAAATTGCTTTCGAATTGTCGTCCTTGATCAGTCGTGATGATGGAAGGTAAACCGAAGCGTGAGATTCATTGAGTAATGAATGCACGCGCAACAGTTTCAGCAGAAATGTCGGAAATGGGAATTGCCTCAGGCCATCGTGTGAAACGATCTATACAGGTGAGTAGGTATTCGCAATTGTTTGAAGGTGGCAGAGGTCCTACGAGATCTCTCTAAATGAACATGATCGAATCTTGCTAAAGGTAGTTGGAAAGATTGGAGAGGACTATAGGTGTGTCTAGCTACTTTAGATTTTTGGCAGTGTACTAAAATTAGAAATGTCCTTTTGTGTGGATAGCCAAAAGAATCTCTCTGAAATCAAACGTTTAGTGGCACGCACACCTGGATGTGAAACATTGTGTAAGGCTAGAAAAACTTTCTTTCGGAAAATTTCTGGAATGTAAGGTCTGATTTTGTTTTGCTTGACGTCACAGTAAAGTTTCGATGAATCGGGGTCGGTTGAGAGAGGTTTTTAAAAAAATGACAGTTCATTCTTTCCTAAAATTGCCTGAAGTTCTTCATCAGACGCTTGTGCCTCCGCCATGGCAGAAAAGTCTATTTTCGGTATGTGCACTTCATTAATGCGAGATAAGGTGTCAGCTACAACGTTTTTTGAGCCCGATACGTGCCTGATATCGGTGCTGAATTGTGCAATGAAATCCAGGTATCTCAGTTGTCTGGGAGAAGAAGAGTCAGATTTTTTGGTAAAAGCAAAAGTAAGAGGTCGATGATCTGTAAATATTATAAAATTTTGTCCTTCCAATAAGTGTCGAAAATGTTTGAGGGTTGCATATATCGCCAAAAGTTCCCTATCATACGTACTGTATTTACGTTCTGAGGGTGTAAGTTTTCGGGAATAAAATGCTAGAGGTTGCTGACCATTAGATGTAGTTGTATGGAGGACAGATCCTATGGCTGAATCCGAAGCATCAACCATGATAGACAACTGCTGATTAGGTGAGTGAAAATTCAAAGTAGGGCTGCATTCGCAATATCAGCTTTGCATTTTTCGAAAGCTTCTGTAGTGAGGTCGGTCCAAGGAACAGATCGTTTATCATTCTTTTTGGAATTTTTTAAAAGTTCATGTAGGCTAGCTTGAGTCTGAGCGGCATTAGGTAAAAAACGACGGTAAAAATTAAGCATTGCTAAGAAACGCTTTAGTTCAGAAATATTTTGAGGTTTGGGAAAGTCAGAAATTGCTTGAACTTTTTCGGGTAAAGGTTTCACTCCTTCAGATGTAATTAGACAACCCAGAAACTTTACCGATTTCTTCCCAAGGACGCATTTTGAAGGATTTAGTTTTAATCCGTATTGTGATAATCTTTCAAATACCTGTTTCAAATGTTGTTTGTGCTGTTCTACGTTATTTGATGCAATCAGTATGTCGTCAAAATAAGGAATGCAGAAATCTAAATTTGACAAAACTTGATGTATGTAACGTTGAAAGGTTTGTCCGGCGTTTCTTAAACCGAAGGGCATATATACATATTCAAAAAGACCAAACGGGGTTGTGATTGCTGTTTTTGGAATGTCCTGGGGATTAACAGGAATTTGATGATAAGCTCTAATCAAATCCAGGGTGGAAAAAATGGTTTTATTGAAAAACATTTGAGTGCAGTCTTGGATATGAGGTACTGGGTATCTGTCAGGAACGGTAATTGAATTCAAACAGCGGTAGTCGCCACACGGTCTCCATTCTCCATTAGACTTTTTCACCATGTGTAGAGGACTTGCCCATGGGCTGCTAGAGGGACGGATAATACCTTGAGACATTAAAAATTCATATTCTTGACGTGCTATTTTTAGCAACTCTGGAGATAAGCGACGAGGTTTCGAAAATACTGGTTGACCAGTCGTTTCAATAAAGTGATGTATTTTAGTTGGTACTTTATTTTTTGTTGGTTGAGATGGATTGGTGAGGTCTTGGAATTGCGACAAAATGTTATAGAATTCTGAATCACCAAGTAAAATGGATATACCAAAAGTTAATGAATCTCTGTTTGTATATTTTCCTTGAGTGGTTAATTTAGTTATGCCATCAATCAAACAACCACTTTTAACATCAACCAAAAGATTATAGTGTTTTAAAAAATCAAGACCTATAATTGGTTGGTTCACATTTGCAATTATGAAGGACCAAGTAAAATTTCGCCGTAAATTTAAGTCTAGCGTTAGGCGTTTTTTACCAAAAGTAGCTATTTTTGTACCATTGGCAGCTAAGAGAAGTAATTCATTTGAGGAATCAGCTTTAGGAGCATAATGTTTTGGTAAAACTGATACGTCCGCGCCTGTATCCACTAAAAATTTCAATTTACTAACTTTATCGGCCAACATAATTCTATTAATTTGGCGATCGTGACCAAGGCCCGTGGACGATCGCCGATTTAGTTTTCCGGATTCTTGAAAGAGCAAGGCAAATTACATTTTTTTGCTTTTGTGCCAAAATTCGTATGATAAAAACAAATGCCATTTGCAGGTTCTTTATATTTTTGAAAGCGGTCACGAGAGCAACTACGTCTGTTTTTAAAGGGTCGCTTTCTATTTCTGCTTTGAGATCGTGATTGGTGCATTGTTGTAGTAAGCTTGCCAACTAAAGTCGTCAATTGGGCGACTTGTTTTTCAAGTTGAGCTACTCGATAATCCGAAGTTTGAGGTGTAACGGAATTAATGTTTGAATGGTGAGCCAAATCATTTATTTTATCTGCAACTGATGCTAAACCAGCTAAATCTTCTTTCAAAGCAGTTAGGATGGTTTGTGTGTTGTTTGGTAGTCTTCCTAGCCAAAGAGATCTTAAGAGTGGCTCGCCAACAGTATCACCAGCCAATGCTTTCATACGTGCTAATAAATGAGATGGTCGTTGGTCGCCAAGTTCGAGACCTTGTAGCAGTGTACGTATTTTTGAAGCTTCACTTTCAGAATGTAACTCAATTAAACGGTTTTTTAATGTTGAATATTTATCAGCATCAGGAGGTTTTAATATTATATCGCATACACAATTCAAAATATCAGAATCAATTGCAGAAATAACATGATTAAATTTTGTATCATCAGCTGTAATTCCAGCCAAGGCAAATTGCGCCTCAAGTTGAACAAACCATAATGCAGGATTAGCTTTCCAAAAAGGTGGTAGTTTGACGCCAACACGGGAAACTGTTGTGTCATTAATGGCGGAATTCAGATTTTCTCCTTGCATGTTTTGGCCAAGCAATTAAGGAATAAAGAAATTTCAAAAAGGCATTTGCAAACCTCTAAAATTCATTGTTCTAAATTGCATTAGTTTGTTTTATAAATAAATGCTAAAATTTTGGTGTTTTAATTCAAAATAAATATATTTTAATCGATGATTGATCGATTTCCTGTTAAATCAAGTAATACATATAAGATATAAATTTTATCCCTCTTTCAGAGGAATCCTGCCTAAGTGTCATGATGTTTCAGTTGTTACAAAATCTAAATTAATTATATGTGAATAATTCAGGATTTATTTTCCACACATATTATTATCTGGAACAGAAATGAATTTTCTTGAACTATATTCACTAACTTACGCAATATTATCAACAATTTTTTTGTAAATCTTATTTTTTTCCAAAAACTATTAATAAAAAAATTGAGAAAAGCAATGAGAAATGTGAAATAAAATACCATACTACAAGTATATATTCACTTCCAAATTATATCTTTTAACTATTATATCGAAAAACACTTTGTATGAATTAATCTTTGTGTATAATTAATTAGCTCTGAATAAATATAATGGAGGTAAATTCAAAGCATTTGTTTTGTAAAAAAAAACAACTTTAACTAAAGTATTTGTTTATTTCTAAAAATATGAGAGATTATCTCCTTTGATCTAGAATTAAAAGTTGAAAATAATATGCTAAAAAGTAATATTTTTGATAAAAGAGACTCTTTTGATTTTAATGTTATAAAAATGCCATATTGGAATAGTACCCTTCACATTTCAATTTTTAGAAATATCATTCTAAATTATATAAAAAGAAATAATGATTTAGTATCTGAAGAAGTATTGAGAATTAATAATTATAAAAAAAAAATTTCAAAGTTGCCTAGACTATAACTATCCAGCTAATTTTATTTATAAATATATGTCATCAAAGTTATAGCTATTTAATTATTTTTATTTTAAGTATTCATTTATATTTATTTTATAGTATATAATTTTATTGTTATATTTCTTAATATATTTAGTCTATAGTATATAATATTCTTAATATATGCTTATATTAAGTTTAGTTACTAAAAATATATATAGATGGCGTCTTTATTCTTAGTATTGCTGTGTTTTTAATGCATTGAGTCAGTACATTTGTGGAATCTGTATACATCGGGTAAGATTAGAGTTTCTTTGCTCATTTACATTATTGTTAATTATGGTTATATTCATTATTAACCTCTCTTGCAAATATTTTTGTTTATACATATTTATATTTGTCTATTTCTTCCGAATTCCTATGGTAATTTAATATTGCAATTTCTATTCTATTGCTGTTATATTCACCCACGTGGGTTTTAGGCTTTTGCCTTAGTTTATACTGGGAGCTATTATGTAGAAACAATTTCTGCTGCAGGAGAAGGTTGAGATCTCACAAACATTGTTTAATCCTGTTTCACTGTCCTAAACCAGTGACAGTTCGAGAAATCATAATAGTTTTCCCCTCTAGCTACATTTCTTTTTGGTTTGTCATGGTTCCATGTTCTTGGTTCTTCCGGTCTGATCTTAGGATGCTTGGGATTTATTAGTCTTCTTTTGAATTATTTACTGCTATATATATATATATATTATATATATATATATAATGATAAAGATAAAACAAATAATTCATTTAGAATAGTAAGAGATATAAAATTTCTAGATTAGATCCAGTCTTAATATATGCTGTCTAGAAATTCTTATATTGATTATACTAAAATGTGAATTTTTTAATAATTATAAATTATTATTTTCCTCAGCAGTGGAAAAAATAAAGACTATTTGTAATTTGATATTTATGTCATGTATTTGTAAAAATAATGTAATTTGCCTTCGTCTTCAAATGATAATAATTCCTTACTTTGAAAAAGGTTTATTGGTGAAGGACCTCGTAATTTTGAATCTCAGTCAAGTGACGAGGACGACATTTGAGCTTCGACATGCTCGCGCCCCCTTGTAGGATTATCCCGCCCCCCTAGAGGCGCGCGCCCCACAGTTTAAAAAACGCTGAATTAATTGATTTTTTAAACTGATATTTGTTTTAAGTTCAGAAATTAAGAAAATGATATGAATCATATTTTTATTGGGTATGGTCTTTAAACAAATCAAAAGTAATGCTATGACATCTGATTGGCTATGACATCTGAAAAAATCTAAGTCTTGTTGATTAAAACCCATTCTTGTTTTGCAAGGAGAAAAGTGCTTTCCAGAACACATTCTTTTTTTCAACATTCATTTTAAAACTTTGCAGTTGGCATAATATATTCAATCTTCAGTAATAATATGATATTTTTAAAATCATTTTCCGAGTTTTTGAGATTTACATGTTTTTAAATGTTTATTAACTTTTATTAGAAAACAATGGATTAAGGAGCACATAAATTTTGTTATTTCATCATTGTCTCAATGCAAATTCTATTTTAATTTTTACATGGATATTTAAACCATGTCAATTATAACTTTTGTTAAAATTGTAGTTTAATATGGTTCAAATACTGAAATATAAATTGTACAAAATGGAAATCACTCATTTTCAATGAAAAGAATTTTTACATCTTATATCCTGTTTAGGAAAAAAATCATTTAATTATTTTACACAGATGTATGTAAAAAAAAAAAAATTAAAGGAATAAAATCATGTAGGATTTCAAAAAGACATTAGTTAATTCTAGAGTTTTTTTATTTTGAATTGAATTAATTAGTTTTATAAAAAGTACTTAATTTTGAAATCTTAATTTAAGATAAATAAATATGTGTTGTTGTTGCTTATAACCCTTAATGAACTCTTGATTAATGAATTTCCTATTCATTCAAAGTGGTGCAAATAAGATATCAATTTACAATCACCCCTTTCCAGGAATCCTAGGAGCCGTGAGGTTGTGGTTGTATAAAATTCTAGCTTTATTATGCGTGGATAATTCGAGATTTATTTTCAGCACATTTATCATCTGGAGTGAGTAAATATAAGTGTCAGCTACTCGTGGGCTTTTGGAGACTGACCTCGTAATTTTGAACCACGGTCAAGTGACGAGGACAACACCTGAGCTGGCACCCCTCTCCTAACTTCTACTCCCCACAAACGGGAGAATGTTTGAGCATCGATAGATTTTTTTGTGCATTGCCCCCCTACATTGCGGGTCTTCAGCGGTATTGGGCTCGAACTCATGATACGCTGGCCACGAGTCCGTTGTCTTGGTCACTAGGTTACGGCGCCCACTTTTATAATCTGGAGCAGAAATGAATTTTCTTATACTATTTAGAAACTCATACAATATCAACAGCTTTTTGCAAATCGCTATTTTTTCGAAAATCTGCAATTAAATGAAGAAAAATATAATGAAAATTATGAAATGTGTAAGATACTGTATATAAGTATATATTCCCTTCCAAATTTTAATAAAATCCTTGTAACTATTTTATCTAAAAAAAGACCCAATATAAAATAATCTATGTTTTTAAAAAATAAATCATCTCTGAATATATATAAAGGAAGAAAAATTTTTCAGAAAAGCATTCGATTATTTCGAAAATGTGAGTGATTATCTCCTTTAAAAATTAAGGTAATGACGAGATAAAACAAATAATAGATATTTAGGATAGTAAGCTATTTGATATTTCTGGATTAGTTTCTGTCTCAATGTTGACTAGACAATCTGCATTGATCGTACTAAAATGTGTGCTTTTTTCCTTATTATAAATAATTATTTCCCTTTGTTCTGGCAAAAAAAATTAAAACTATGTTTCATTTGATACTTATGTCTCATATTTATAAAAATAATGTAATTTTGCTTCGAATTTAATAATAACTCTTTGCTTTGAGAAGAAAAAACTTGAAATTTAACTTAGTTGACATGTACATAAAGTTTTTTTTAAATCTGATTTTGAGATAAAAAAGTTTAAAATGTGAGTTCGAGAAATCGTTTAACCTACCCTTTAAATTACACTGGTAATATTTTCAGAAAACAGCAACACTGAAATGAAAACCCGAATGTCAGGAATACAATGTATTACTACGTGGAGATTTCTCTGAGGAGAATCGTATCGCATTGGTTACTACAAACCGGTTCCTCTCCAGGATACGCCTTGGCGATCGATCTTCGGCTAGAAAAGAGGATTTGGCGGTAGAAAATCCAGCGCACGTTATTGAAGATTTCCCAAACCCGCCGTCTCCAAAAGGTTAATATCACGGTGTATATATATAATTGTACAAATTAATTTGAAATATGAAAATACAAATAAAATACTAGTACTCAAAGTAAAGTATATATAAATACAATTACAAGTTATATAACATAAGCTCCGATAGAAATTATATCTAGTCTGTTAACTTCTTACTTCAAAAGTGGAAATGTTATCCGTAAGGTTGCCTTTTTTCCTAGGTTCAGCCAGGGTCACCAATTGTGGGGATGTTTTAATTAAGAAAGGTTGCTAAAAGATAGTTAAGATAAAAGTTATGGTAGTTAAGTCACATCCACACATTAAGAACCATCATCGTTAAAATCATCTTTTTTTATTTTCTACACTAAAAAAAAACGATATACAATAAATTCGTGGAACAATGATTTTTTATAATTTTCACAGCTCGCGTGCTTGATAAAAGCAGGATCGCCACAGATTCAAAATACTCTAGTTTCACCAACCACAGTTGAAGCATAAGTTAACAAAGCTTACAGTTGTACAAAATAATCAAGACCTATCCTTGCATCCTATTTAAAGAAAATAATGCAAATAAACATTTCGGAGCATAAGGTGCTATCCAGGGCTCCAAATGTCCAGATTCAGTATCACTGTACTGAACTGAACTGAACTATCTCGTGGAAATGTTTTGCTTCCTCCATAGTATCACTTGACAGTAGTTATTCGTATATTATTTCCAAATAAGTACTGCAATAAAAAAATAAAGGTAATTCAAAGTTTACTTGAATTATTTTCCCGTGTGTTTTAAATGTTATTCACCATTCTGACTTCTAAATTGTACGCTTAAATGTTTGAGAATTTTTCTTCTTTAAGTGTACTTCTATCTTCAAGAATAATATTACTTAATGTATAGTTTTTTCTCATGAAAATTGAGGTTTGCAGCAAATTTAACTCGAAGTTTAAAAATTAAATCTGTTCTTCCCATTGCTCAAAAGTTAAAGCTATGCTATAGGATTTTAATTTTGATTATATATGATTTTAGAGAATTGAAGTAAGATTTTAATTTTATGTCATGAAAATCATACCTTCCTAAACAACGAACTTACTAATTCTTCCAAGGAAAGATTAACTTTTTGAAGATAACCTAAACTACCACCAATTCATATTGCTCTGGTTCTGTACATCCTTCACCAAAGGAACTTAAAACGTTTAGAGTATAACTTAATCTCTTATGAAGGAATTAGTTCTAATGCTGCACTCTAGAAAAATGTTTCATGACATTTCTCTCAGATATTAATTTCAATAAGATAAAAGAATTAAAATTACATTTGGTTTTCCATGCTCAAAACCAAATGTAATTATCATTGTTGAATTTTGTTATCATTGAAATGTGGATCATACTTAATTTCCCTTCATCAAACCAAGGTGTCGTCCTCGTCACTTGATCATGTTTCAAAATTGCAAGGTCCGTCGCTAAAAGAACTCTAGAAAAAAAGTGCAACGTTCATATTCACTCAGTCGTTCATCAAACCAAATTTTCTTCCATGAAGAACTTCTTAAAGGATGCATATATACATTAATCTCTAGTGATATTCTAATTTATAAATTTATCAGTTGAGTCCTTCTCAATCATAAGCATGTCATTTTTGCAAACTGAGCATTTGGTATTATTCAAGCTCAAACCTTTTGCAATGTTTCATTTTTATCATGGGTATTTTTCCTTTGCATTCTGAAAATCATGAAAAAGAACTGAAATTATACTTCTCAGTCATACTGCATATTATGGAAAATTAACTTCAGGCAAACTCCCTTTATAAAAGAAATTAAATGGTACAAATTAATAAAAATCTTAATAAATTAATTTCAGCTCAAGAAGCACCCTCTAGTTTTTAAAAAAATAATAGCAACCAAGAACAGAGAACACATGACCTTATTAGAATAATTCCACATTTCAGTGTATCAGGTTTATCATTTTAATTACAGTTATCATTTAATTATTTATTTTATCTAATAAATTATCAAGTTGCAAACTTGAAATACTAAATGAGAGAATACAACTGGAGAGGTCAATTTAAAAAATGACAAGAATATGATATATGAAAAGATTATCAAAAAGGCACAAAGTTATTCTAAGCTTGCTGATTTAATAAGGATTTTTAAAATATTGTTATTAGTGATTTTGATCTATCAATTTTTATCTATTCTTAGCATATTTTTTGAATCTTACTAGAGTAATGAACTGTACAAGAGTTGATAATTACTAAATGATGGTGAATAAGTTATCAGTTTATTTTAAGATTTAAACAATAACTCAATATGATTCAATATAGCTCAGTTAGATTGTATTACCCAAATAATTTAAGCCGAAGTTCAATCCCAACATCTTTTTTGGCCTAGACTGAGGAATAAAAGATTAAGTTCAAAAATATAGTTTAAAAATTCATGCATTCTTTTCCTCAGTACCATCAGATTTGTAATAAGACCAATTCATATCGTTTGTCAATCTTGATAAGACATTCTACTTTTTGGATGTATATAATTTTGTGAAGCGAGTTTTACTGATAATTATAGCTGATTTCTTTCTAAATATCAATTGTTCCATAATAGATTTTTTTTTCCAAATCTTTTGTTCTAAACCTTTTTCTCACTTAGCTATAATTTATTGCCAAAAAATGTGTGTGGTCAAATTAAACACTGACAAAATACACTTAAACAAGAAAAGTGATAAAATTTTAACAGAAAGGAACCAATACATTGTCATCCAAATGCGAATCTGGAATTTACTGATATCATATATTGTATGATTATGTATAATAATAAAATTAAATTAAGTAATAAACATTATTCATTTATTGATTTTATAATTATCGTTTTTCATGTGGTATTTTTTGGCTATGCACTCCATATTCCAATCAGTGTTCTGTTAAAAAAAGTTTAAACTTGTAACTGTATTTTGAAATATATTAATGCAAATAATGTAGTATATATTATATATGTTAATTAATATAGCATTTTTTGTTTTACATTTTTAGAAAATGTCTCACCCTCCAGAAGATAAAAAACCAGATCTCAGTAGTTTTCCTAGAGGAGCTATTGGATTAAAAGGTTTACCTATTGGTCGAAATGCTAGGTGAGTATTCTCATTATTTTTGCTTTTTATGCATTTGGAAACTTATGCATAAGAGTTTGGTACTTGTGTATTATTGCAACCACATTGGTGACTTTTTATGAAATGAAGCACATGGTTGCCAACTTATCTTGAATATTGGCATTGTTGCGATAATACATAAGTACCAAGAGTTTTTAATATAATCTTCAATGATGTATGTTAAATTCCTCCTGTTAAATTCTTGGGATTCTTTGGATGGATTAATTTTCCATTTGGGGGGGGGGGAATGTTCTTAGTAGATTTTTTATTTTGCATAATCAAAATGTATATTGGAAAATGGGATCTAGTGTGTAGGCTCTTGAATTGGTTGTCTCAAGCGTATGCCAGGGGTATTGCTACTATAGCATAGAAAAATCAGCTAAAAGTTGGTGAAATTATTAAAGAAGGCATAAAGATAGCTAGATGGCATCCATGCTAGTGAGAATGTCTTAAAATGAAAATGAGAAAGCAAGTGGAGCTTCATTTATTTTCTGTTTACACATTGCAAAACCCCATACTATTGCCAAAGCACTGATCAAATCTTACCTGAAAGATGTCAGTTGCATATGAGATCAAGGTAGCAAAATCAGAAGTAAAATGCAAGCAAGAAGTAAAAGAAATCAACAAGTGAGAGTATACTCAATTCATGAGTCTGGAAAGAACTTATAATTTTTTAGTTTACAACTTGATAAAACTGTTGATATTTCATACCTTGCTGTTCTTGTGAATTATCCATCTAAAATGCTTTAGCTTTCATTGAAATGCTCCATCTGAAATTAGATAAACTTTTTATCAGTGAAGTGCTTATAACTTAAGTTACTGTCACTGAAATTTTCAAAGGTCTTGATGTGCACAGAAAAATTATTTGCTATAGAGTAAGTATGCACAAATTTGCTATGGTGAAGCAGCTGCAATGATTGGTGAAATGATGGCAGGTATGATTAAATAAGTAACAGGAAAAGTCATTAATATCCACATTGGCATTCTCTGGCAACTAGAAGGATGTCACAAGATTGAAAACTCATATTCAATGATGCTAGGAAGTTAATTATTCATATTAAGAGCCACTCACTTCAAGCATGTCTTTTAAGATTTACTGTTAAATATCTGGGTTTGGATCACTTCCACATCTTGCTGCACACAGAAGGGGGAGGAATTTTAACCTGTTTATTTGAACTAAAAGATGTACTGATGGTCATATTTAAAAAGAAATCTTTTGTCCGATAATTTGGTGATATTGATTGGCTGTTTAATGTGGGATACCTTTCAGACATCTTTGAAAAACTAAATGAGATAATTATTTCATTTCTTTGGAAAGGAACAAAATAAGAGAAAATTAATGCCTTACATAAACTAAAATATTTTTGGAGCAGAGCTGTCTCAAGAATTTGGCAGTGGTAAGAATTTCTCAGGATGAGTGTAATCAACTCTTAACTGCTGATAAAAAGTTACTCAATTTGCTCCCCAGTGCCACCAATTTTCACATAGGTGTACATGTGGGATATATTGGGGAGGGGGGTAAGAAAAGGCTTATATAAGGAAATCTTTCTCTGAAATAAGTAAATATTTAATCGCCATGCTGTTTCTCGCAGAATGAAGATCGCTACTTTCGCCAATTCCACATCACAGAACTCAAGATAGGGGATGGAGGGCTGCAAGCAGCCCGTATGCCCACAGAAAATTTACCGTAAATAAGTAAGTACTACGCAAACACTGTCAAGGTCATTTTATTGCATTTCAAACCCTTCCAAATAGTTACATTGATAGCAGCACAAAGAAAAGAATCATATTTCAAAAAGACATATATATTTGTGTGGGGCACTCAACAAACCGGTTGAGAGAGATAGAAATATATGCTGATGGCAAGTTAAGGGGTTAAACTAACTTCCTCAAAATTGTTATTGCCCACTTGCAAGGTTCGGAAAGAAGCATAGCTAATTATTTTACCAATATTGACTCTGATGACATATACTGCTGGGTAAGGAACCCTGTTTTTATGCAACTTGAGGCTTAAAACTGCTGGAACAATAAATGAAAGTTTTAAAAATCTGTTTGAGATCAGTAAAGACTTTTTAAAACAGAAATATGAAGGAAGGCAAGAATAGCTCTAGATGCAAGTGTTGCCAGAAAACTGCAGTTGGCTATGCTGCAGGAAAAAGATATGGTTATCTTATTGCAATTTATCTTTGTGGGTCTGCATTCTTAATGTGCGCTTACATAAAAAAATATTCAAAGGCAAATTTTCTGGATCGTGTGATTGGAGAGTAGCAGTACCCTAACTTCCCAGAAACATAAAGGAAATAATAAAAACCCATTCTAAATAACTTCATTCATCGCATTAACCCTTTTGCTGCATAGTTATTTTATTAAACTAGGTTCAAAAATTGCATTTTTTTTTACATATTTCAAATCTACTTTTAAAATTAAAACATACGAAAAAAAATTTGTAAAACAGTTTTTATTTTAAAGTATAGAATTAGATCATAAAAATATGAAAATAAAAACATAAACAGGAACAGCATGAATTGCGCAGCTAAATATTCAGAAAAAATGCATACCTGCAGAAAGCGCAGATTGCACTAACGTTGCTACATCTACTCTGCCCATGGAAATCATGGGATGTGCAGTGAGAGAGTTAAAGACAAATGAACATTTTAGATTGCACTGTGTTTTTTCCTTCATATTGAAATCACTGTACTGCAAATATTTTTACCCCCACAAGAATGTCATGGAGAAAAAAGTTTGATCTGATATATTCTATTCACTTTGCTTGTGTTTTAATGTCCATTTTGTTTTTATAATGTTTTAATTGTACATATATATCTTAAGAATCTTGCTTTGAAAATATAGTAAAATTATCTTTTAAAGTATTTATTTAGTTGTATTATTTTGTCATGTTTAGCTATATGTTTGAAGGTATGCATATAGTTGAAGCATAGTAAAACTAGTAATGGGATTTAGCAGAAATGGTAGAAATAACACCTAATTTTATGGTGAACACTTTTTAAAGTAACACTAATGATTAGGTTACCTTTCAAGCTGACTCCTGGATTTATCATTTGTTTTAAAATTCACAAATTTAGGAAGGTGCAATAATTGTTGAATTTGATTGTTTAATTGTTCTATTTGAAGGGAAAATATGAGAAAAATTCGTATTTGTTTGGTTTGTATCAATGAGAGAAATATTAGTAGAGGAAGTCCTGTCAAATTTGCCCAATCCATTCAACAGAGTAGGACATTTTCTCATAGTAGATGATTTAAACCGCATTAACAAATACGTAGTATCCATTTTTAATTTTAAACATTGATTTGTAAGATTTTAAATTGTTCAATTTTAATTTTTTTTAAAATTCTATAATGTTTTTGGTATGTATAGAATGGGGTTACAATATTAAATCATATCTAATGCTTGACAGTATTAAAACATAATAAAGAAGTTAAGTAAAATAATTAAGGAAAACAAAGGACACTTTGCTTCTTGGGTGTAACGTGGACTAAATTGACCATGTTAATGGAGGTTAAACTACTAATAGATTAGTACAATATGACTCGGGTCATGAACAAATTATGTGGCTATGTAACCAAGTGGTCATAGTCACAAACTTGTAGCCGGCATTGTTAAGCAACCCTCCGTGTAGAAGGGTTGATGCACGTAAAATATGTCAGGGCTCAAAATCCTCACATAAGTGTTGTGGGGAATTGTTGTCCGTATCACTTTACGAAGGTTCAAAATTGAGAGGGATCATGCTAGTAGAGAGCCCTAATGTAGCTTTAGAATGTGACATAAATAAACATTTACTCAAGAATTAACTTTTTTTGTTCATAATGTATATCAGATGTCAATCATTTTAGTTTACCTATTTAGAAGAATTTTTGCTTCCAATTGAGTATTTTTTTGTTAAACATTTTTTCTAATAAAAACATGGATTTTTTAAAATATGTTTTTAAAAGTTATTATCCTGAAGTATATTGGGAAAATTAAATTTACTAAAGCAAAAAAATTATTAAAAAACTTAAAAAAGAGCCTATTTGTTCATTTAAAAATAGTTTTAAATCAATGAATGTATTTAAAACCAAGGTTGCATAAAAATGTACATTCTTTGTGGTTTTGAATTTTATAAGTAATTTATGAAAAAATGTATTAAAAATTACAAAACGAACCAAAAGACAATGAAAAATACTTAAATCAATGTGTGTTCAATAGTTAACTTATATATATAAAAAAGAGAGATATAGATCACACACAAATTACATTTCAAAAGGCCCCACAAAACTATTTTAAAATAAATATGAATGGGTAAAAAAATTTTGTTTTAATTTTGGATTTGCTTCATAATTTATTGAAATATTGTTTTGTGTATGAAATATATTTATATATATATAACATGTTTTTACTTCTTTTCAAAGGCTACCTTCAATTCGAACACCACGTGACCTTACTTTAGGAGCTCAACCCAAAAGAACTTTTATGCCAAATATCCCTGCTCGACGTGAAAAGAAAGTTTTGGAGTAAGTTTATTCTTCCTGTAAACTAATATGTTCAGGATTCTACAGTCTTTAAGTGAAGAAATAGAATTAATAAGATATTATAGAGAGGAGTAAATGAGTAGAGAATTCTTACATCTTTAACATGTTCATGGCTTTAAATAGTTTTTATATATGTTTTTTTTTCTTTTGAATAGCCCTGCTAAAAGTTCTGAACCATCTAGTTCTGAAAACTCTCCTAAACTAAATCGTAAAGATGTTATTCCTAAAGTAGAACGAGGAAGAGGACGTGGTAAACCGAAACCCCAAATTATACAACTGGAAGGCTCTGTATTTGGGGAAGGTATTGCAGCATCTACACACAAAGGTATGAACAAGTATTTTATAATCAACAGAGTTATGTAAATGTTTTTAATAATCTATATATATAAAAATGTTATGTTGGTTTGTGTACGCTTCCATAACTCAAAAAGTTCTGCATGGATTTATCTGAAATTTTGACAACGTTGCAATTGACTCCAGTCAGGTTCTTATGTACTTTTTTATTTTGAAATGCACTCTATTTTTTTAAAATTTAATTTGTAAGTGATTTTTGGTGTTATGACGTCATACGATGTCACGATTCGCTCTGAATGCGAAAATTTTAGCTTTGCACATAGTTTTTTCCGGATTATTACATATTTTTACTATAGATGGCTCGAATTCCTGTTGAGGAAGCAAGGGGTCATAAGATTGTAATTATTTTTGGTACTTATGTACTATCGCAACAATCACCAGCGTTCAAATAACTCGCTAAATTGGAAACCCCAATTTTGCTTGTTATGTACGCGCTAAATTGGCGATCATGTGCTTCGTTTCTAAATTAATGTAATTTTTTTATCAGTTTTGGGCTGTTTTTAATTTTTTTATGTTTATTACATTTTTATAAACTGCATGAACCTATTTATGTATTTTTGCATTTAATTCATTTTTGTTTATGATTATTTCTTATATATTTTTGAGATTTCATCTGATATATATTAATGATTATTTCTTATATATTTTTGTGATTTGCAATGCATTTCATTGTCTGATTGAATCTTTAAATAATTTGAAGTTACCCAGTTTTTCCTCATGTTTTGAAACTCAAATTAATTTTAAGTTCTCAGACCTGCATCTCTGTAACTAAACCAGACTATCCATTAAGAAAATTATGTCCAATATAAGATTCACAATTGGCTGGATGGACCAGCTCTTTTTTTTCCATTTAACCAGACTGAGCCACAGCAATACGTGGCAGGGTACAGCTAGTATTATAATATGTTTGAAAAATGTTTATTTTTTATAGGAATTATATTTTAGTTATAAATTTTTTAAGAATACTTGAATTAAGTTTTTTTCAGTAAATTTTAGCACTTTTTGATTATTTAGGTGCTGCAAAAAGATCTAATATCAAGGTTTTTGAATTAACTGTGGTGTATTTTTCAAAATTATCATTGCAACTCATAGGTACTCTGATGATAAATAATAATAAACATCTTTTTATGAATACAAAATTTTATTAAAAGAAAAGTATTGGGTTAATATATGTGTATTTTTACAACCCATGGACATTTTTAAGCTACGACATAAAAAATTTTCCAAAGCAGGGTTTTTTATTTATGAATTGAAAATTTTGTATTGCAGAATAAAACATACTATTTCATGAAGAATTCAACATATCCCTCCCCCTCCCTCTACATCAACTAATAAACTTCCCAATCTAATTATAATTTTTTGTGATAGAAATGTATGTGATAGGGAAAAATCTTAATCAGCTAGAATTAGGGATTAAATATAAAGCATGTAAATTTATCTGTTTTCAAGATATATGTATTATAGTTCACATATTTTGTCATGTATACTAAAAAATATTTCAATTAAATTACCTGTGTGAATAACCAGAATTGACAGGAAAATATCGAAATAGGTTTTGAAGAACACTTTTATTCATAGTATTTTCTTCTCTGTCTCTCTCTCTTTAATTTTTAATTTATTTATGTTGCATAAAATCTTTTTTTACCAATTTTTTTTCTTTTTTGGCAATGATTATGTGTGTCTGATATAAATTTATACATTTCATTATACATATTTATTGCACTGTTAATTTATTCTTCAGCTGAGATTTGTGCTGAAAACAAAATTATTTTATCACATGAAAATTTACTTTCTAGTATATTATTTTTAGTTGGTAGACAAAGGGAATATGCTTCAAGGTCTGAATTCTCTTCTGGGAGAGTTCCCTATGTGAAGAAAGAAAAACCTGACTTTGAAATAAAAGACATGGAAGAAGAAATGAAAAATCTCCTGAGAGATGATGTAAGCAATCAATTTTAAAATGTTTTTTATTAATCTGTAATTAAAAAAACATTTAAATTCATAATTTTGTCTATTTCTATATAATTTTTATTTTTATCTTATTATTACATTTTATTAAGTTCTGTTGATACTGAATATTTAAAGAATCATTTTACCATATTTTGGGTTCATTCTCTTTAGTTTTAATATTCTCCTATTGACTTTATTAATCTTATTAAACAGTACAAATGTATTACAATATCAAATTAAAAAGTCTTTTAGATTAATCTCTGCACAATTTTCTAATATATAGTTAGAATTTTAAGCTAAATTAAAATAGCAATCAAAATTGCATTAACTTCATTTGATTTTCTTAATAAAAATGTACAACAGTTCTCTCTAATTCAGTGGTCAGTAATTCATTGTAAATTTTGAATGATGGTGAGATTAAGTTTCTAAGAATTATATAGAATAATTTAAAATAGATTTGTCTTTATTTTAAAATAACAGTCTTATGAAGTGAACTAAATACCACAAAATTATTTTATCTTACTGAATTTTGTTTTAAAGACTTAATTATGATAAGATTTTTGTTTCTAACAAAGAAAACATGCTTTCTACATCGTTAAATTTATTTAATTTTGTAAAGTCTTTTTTTCTGATTTGTAATTTTATTATACTACTCAAAATAATAACTCTTCAATACATGCTCTGTTTTTTTAAAAAAATTATTTCTATTAATTTTTTTTAATTTGTCTATTTTAAAGATAGAACTTTAATTTGTGCATGCATGTATGCTTAGATGTAGAAAGTCAAATGTATTATTTTATTTGGTTATGTCTCCAACTAATTAGACAGATTCATATGATTATTTTTAAGTTATTTTATTTCAATGGATAATATACTTTCTTCTCTCATAGTCTACTCAAAAATAATTATTTCTTGTTAAATATAATTAAATAGGCTTATTTCTTTCAAGAAATTTAAAATTCATATTTGCTCTTAGTTCATAGATGATGGAGATGATTCAAATTCTAGTGAGGAGTTAGTCAAGCCTATTATTTTTCCTATAAAAGAATCAAAAGTCAAAAAGGAAAAAGTAGAAAATGGTGAAAGTTTCCAAAATCAAGATTTTGCCAAAGGTGAGGGAGAAAAAATTCTTTAATTCATTTCTTTCTTTTTTCAAATTCATGTTACTAGTAAAAACGCCCCCTCCCATTCTGCTGGCCTGGATAATATATAATGAATAATATAATCATATTTATTTGCTTTTGCAGTGAATTTAAATTTGTATTAAATACAAATTTACCATTTATTAGTTTCCAAATTATGATTAATTTCTTAAGAACTAAATAAATATTTGTTTCTTCTGTTATAATAAATTATAAATACAAAAATTAAGCATCACAAAAAAATTGGTACTCCAAGTGTGTTAAATATTTTCAGTTGTAATTGCTCATTTTGGAATAAGGAATTATTGTAAATTATCTTCATAAATAGCAGCTAGCATACTCAGAATATATAATTTTTTACGGTTTCATATCTATAACACATAGAATTACATAAACAGCTATGTATAAAGACAGAATTTTATTTTAATGAAATTATTTTTTGAATAGTTTATAAATGAAAAATGTGGTTTAAATGAATAAAAAGTGATTGTTAATTTTATTGATTAATTATATTGCTATTTATAAATATGTGATGTGTTTTTAATTGAACTCATTTTAACTTGATATATTTTGCAATTTAGAAATGGGTTTTGATATTCACAAAATAGCCAAGTTTATTAAAAAAGAAAAAACAGAGGAAGAACGAATACCAGTTGTGAAACCTGATTTATCTAAAGTTCCGAAAAATGAAGTTACTGATCTTATAACAAGCAGTAAGCATAGTTCATTCTAATACAGCAGTACTTAATATTATTACTGATTTTAAGATTTGCTATTTAAAATTATAAAATTAATAAAGCTGTACTTTTTTATAACATTATTAGACTTTTAAAAAGTTTAATACAGTATATTTTATTTGTCGCTATTTAGGTAGTTCCTAACAACTTTTGTACAGGTACTGGTGTACATAGCCATTAATTAAGATCCAATATGGAAATTTTTATTCAGAAGTATATTTAAAGACTTGTGCACATAACAAGATTCATTATATCATTACATATATAGTTAACATATAAAGTATTACAAATATTTTGTATATGAAGGATTTTTATTAAATATGTCATTGGTGACAAAAAAAAATAAACTGTCAGTTGCTGAATTATTGGAAGGCATTTATTTTTAAGAAAGTTATACTAATTGGAAATATTGTTTTGATGTTAATTAAGCATTTAATGTTTGTAGAACTTGTATGTACTATGTTTCATTTTATGCAGTGGGTGTATTTTATCAGAAAGCACATATAAAAATTGCATCAAAAAATAACATTGCTTACTTTTAAAAGTTACAGATATGTATAATAATTTTCTTAAATTGTATCAAGCCTCAGAACAATGAGTTAAAATTAACCTAAAAGGAAAAGTTTGCTGAACTAACAATATGTTGCATAATAAATTCCAATCAAGTATGGAAAGATTCATTTAAAAGTTTAAAATAAATTTCTTTTCTATCACAAATTCATTTTGTTTTGTTGAAAAGTAAAATAAGTAGTTTTTATTTTATATTCATTATCATTAATTGATAATAATTGTTTTAACCATTTGTGAATTGGGGTTTCAACTTACTTTCAGCATCAGATAAGACTGTCTTTTCAATAGATCTTTCTAATAAAATCAATGGATTTTCATAAATGTCATTCTAGATAGCTATTTCTTTTTTGACAGTGTCATCAGTAATTAAATTTGCAATGATGATTCTGTTATTCTTTATGTAATTCACATTTATCACACATACAACTCTGCAGCTCACAAAGGCTTGTTCAACATTTGCATCATATAAAGGAAATAATTTTCTTAATTTACAGCAAAGTTTAAGACATTCTTAAATTTATTTTGCGGTGATGAGTTTCTTCCAGGCCATTAATGTCTTCTTAATTGGTGATGTTATTTTAAGTTGGATTATAGTATCATTGTCTCTTAAGACATCCACAAGCAATTTATATTTTCTGATCCAAAGTATATGGAAATCATCCACAAATTTCATATGCCAAGTTAATAATTTCATTTGATGTCAGTGTTTAAATGTGGCTGTATTGGATTCAGTATATTGTAGCCAAATTTTTTTCAAACAGACATTTAAAGTTTTTGGTCTCAATTGATGCAACATTAGTTAAACAAAAGTAGAAAATTGTTTCATTATTATCACGCATTACTCAAGACAAAATGGTGAACCTACTAAATGTAATACTTTTTAGGAGTTGCAAATATCTCTGGACCTAATGACTAGAAAATGCTTGTTGTATTGGGCAGAACTACTATTTAAACATTTAGATATTCTAACTGCAGTTTCTCTTTAGATTACCTTCTGCATTTTTAATAATAAATACAATTTTAAAATCAAGATAATTTTTTTTCTTTATACAGGTTTTCATTTCTTGTACAAATTAATTTCTAAACCATTTTGTAAAACTAAGTACTGCCATCAGGATTTCTGGTTAATCAGTGATGTCATCTTAATTTTTTTTCCTCTTAAATTATAGGGGCTAAGAAATTGATTTTATAATCGGCTGTTTCAAAATCCATTTTACTGATGCCTGAAAGTATTAATATTGCTAAACCTTTGCTTGTCTTATGCCCACTTTCAATTTTTCATCCATTGCTATGTAACAATGGTTTCACATTTTACTATATTATTCTACTCCACTAGCTTAAATACTCTTGATTAGTAACAATATCCCCTTCCCCTCATCAATAATTTTTCCAACTTCTGTGGATATTTTTTAACTGCTCTCTCATCTGTTGATGCAGTCTCATTTGTAATCTTGATCTGATGGTTTGCATGCCTTTTTAAAAACTACTTAACCATCTTTGGATAGATGAAAATTTTTAACCTGCCTGCAGTGTGGAAGTTGATGGCTCTAATTGTTTCATTGAGCTATAAAACTATTTTCCTGATTTAATAACAATTAACATGAGTTTTCTTTGAGTTATTTCTCAATTTAAATTATATAGGCTTTTGCTTCCCCCCCCCCCCCCCATAATGCATCTCTTCTATGTACGGTGCCAATTTAGCACTTAATTTTGTTCTGAAATGACAGATTTTCTTATTGCTGTTTCTTTTTTCGTAATGGCTCTTGGGGGTGATTCACTTAAAAATAAAATTTAGTCTGATTGTAATGGACCCTTAAAAAAATTATGAAAATTTAGTCTTTAGCAAAGACAAACACAGCTATTATAAAATTTAACTTTGACATTTTGCTGTTAATCTAAATTAATGTTACAATCTAAAAATCAGAATGAGTTTATTACTGTAACATGAGATTAGCAGAATTTAATTTTAGAAAAATTGCTTTTTACTGTTTTCATTGTGAAATTCTGGGTTCTTGATTAGTAATAGATGCAAAGAGGAATCTCTAGAATGTGCAAAAACTCTGATCAGACTGACAGATGTTCCCTCATTTGCACTCAGGAGTTCGTGACAGATTCCATGTAAAAGGGCTGATGCATGTTAAAGCTGCCATGGCTGAAAGTCCTCTCATTGACATGGTGTAGAAGTTTGGAGAAGAGTGTGTCAGTCCATCACCAATAGCTCATATGTTGCCTTATGGTGCACCATTAATAAACGCTCATTCTCTCGTTGTAATAAAAAATGTTTCAATTTCCTTTTAAATAAAAAAGGTTTTGTTGGTAATTAATTGTTTTTCTTTGTTGAAGTGAGCATCGATTTATAAAAGTTTTTAGAGCATAAGTTAAATTAAAATATATACTTAATAATTATTTAATACTTTTGAATGATTCAAATGCTGCATATTGCCGATAATGTCATTCTTTAAAAGTAGTGAGCATTCCATTAATATTATTTATTTAAATAAATAAAACAAGCTTTTTGCATATCACAATTTTTGGAATCTTGTATGTACATTCTAATAAGATCCTAAACTAGCCTAGATTTGTATATTTTCTAAAAAAATTTCATGTAAAATTCAAATGACACAACTTTAAAATAACATAAAAGTGATCAACATTAAAAAAAAATCCTTCCGGCATACACATATAATATTATTCCATTTAACCACTTTTCAGCAATATCATTTATTAGTAATCTGGTATTTATCATTGTGTTATTAAGTTATAATGATGATTAACGTCAATTAATCCTAGTTTATTTTAATTGAAATTTAGTGCTCTTATCTTTTGTAGATTATAAAAAATGTTGTTAAAAAATTTTTTTGAGATATGTTTTTTTTTAGAGGATTCTCCATTTTTTCTTCTTGAACTTCCTGAATGCATAACTGCTGAAGCAACAGATTATCAGCCCCATGAACAGTCTGCCCCTGAAACATCAAAAGAAATAGTTAGTATCATTTATAACTCTTTTAAATTATTTTTTTTTAAAGAAAACCATTAAGTTATTTATTTCATGATTAAAAGACTTTTTTTTTTAAAAAAAATTTGAAACTACTTGTGTGTTTGAAGTGGAATTTTACAAAAGGATCTAGGCACTCCTTAATGATTTAAGGTAGTGAGGATTAAAAAAATATTTATACAGTATAAATTTCACAGAATTATTTTAATAATATATATATGTAATCAAAATTTCTCAACAAGAGAGAGATAAATAAATATGATCAAAACTGAAAAGAATTGAAATTGCAAGATAACCAGACAATAGAATTTAAAAGGAAATATGAAAAATTAAATTAATAGAGTTAAATATAATATATATAGGAAAGGGGAATGCTTCAAATGTGTACAGCATTATAACAATTATCATTCATCTCCATAGCCTGATTCAGTGCATTTTTCATAGCATTTTGGAGAGTGGGCTGCAATATAGTTCAGATTTAAACTGAACAATACCTGGAAATTGCCAAGTAAAAGAATTTTCTATTAAAAGATTATCTTTTCTTGTTAATTCTGTAAAAATTAGTTGGTTGTCTTCAAATCAAAGTGCAATAAAGATGTTTGATTTTTTTTTTAATAAGAGTTGTCACCAGATGGTAAAGAGTGAATTTTCTTTAACATATCTGGTGTTTTCATTATGTTTTTGCAAGTCCGGATGTTAAATATGTTTCTTTCTAAAATTATTTGGTATTATTTGTAACTTCTGAATTCCACTGGTAATAGTGAATCATTTTGTGTAAATAAAAACTTATGTTCTTGAGAAATTTTATAGTTATTAAAAACTGGAAAATGTAATTTTTAGTCCATTTTCTTTAACTAATTCAGTATGGTTTCTAATGGTTTATTTTAGCATAACATATACCATTCTTACTTATGCACCAAGAAATAGCCTCATTAAATTAATATGAGCATGATTTTATGAAGAAATATTTTATTTACTGCAAATTTAAAAAGTAACTCTCCCCCACCTTACAAATGAGAGTTTATTATTATTATCAAGCTTTTAGAAATTTTCAGTTCTTATAATTTTTATTAAATTTAAATATTGACATTATGTCCCTTATTTTGTGAGCCAGAAATCTGTCATGTGTAATGTTCTTCACAGATTAAGCATTAGACATTGTTGGCAATACTTTGAAAATTTGCTGTAATCATATCTTTGTTTTTTATGTGTGTGTATTTTATTTGGTAATAATTGCATATTTGTAATATTTCTTCATTTCCCTATGCCCAGTAATGTAAGCAAATTACAGGTGGTTGGCTGCCAAAAAACATGTTTAAACCTGTATTCTTGATTCCTAAAGCCTAGAGTTTGCTTTTGTACTACTGTGGCTAATATTTCTTACTCTGTTCTGACTAGTTATACTTAGGTTTATAACTATTTGTTTATATATATATGTATACAGTGGTGGCCAAAATTGTTATGTTTTTTTAAGTTTGTATGCTTATAAAAAATGCTGCATTGCACAAACACCAAAGTCTTTTATATCATTTTACTGAATCATTTAATATCATTTTAATATCATATCATTCTTTTATATCATTTTACTGAATTCTATACAAAAAACAAAATTATTTGCAACACAGAAAAAGTTATGCTGCAATAACTATCAATATACATTAGGTACTAATTATTGCAGTGAGTTATTAGTGCTTAGTGGGGTAGCTTTATTTTTTATTACAGCTTCTCATCGATGTTTGATTGAGCTGAAAATAGTTTTAAGCTCTTCCTTTGTTTTTACCCCATGATGCCAGGAAACAATTACATCCTCAATTAGTTCCTTTTTATGTTTTGAATACCTCATTTGGACAAGAGTTCTCAAACAGTGCTACAAGTTTTCGATAGGATTGAGGTCAGGACTGCTTCCTGGCCAGGACAACAATAATATTTAGTCAAGAAGCAATGGCATCAAATAAAAGAGTAGATTGGACACTTAGAAAGAGATGTGTGACTAGAAAGTGGTCTTATGTTAAAATTGCAAGATAGGTGGGTGGTTCAGTAGCTACATCTGGAGACTGAAAGTTTTGTTTAAGATGTCAGGAGACAAATTTAATAAAAAAAACAAAGCAGGAAAATGCCAAAAAAGGTGCAGCACATCTGTTAATGACAGAAGTATAAAAATACTGTGTCTGCTATATAGAAGAATGACATCAACGGCCGTCAGAAGTGATTTGAATAATGCTGGTGTTTCTGTCAGTTCAAAAACAATCCGGAGAAGATTAGCAGGTGTAGAATTAGAGGTAGAATTCCACGAAAAGAACCTTATCTCATTTTACAGCGCTAAAAAAGACTACAGTGGTCAAAGGAACACATTAATTGGACAAATTATTAGTGGTCACAAGTTATATGGAGAGATGAAACTAAGATATCGTTATTCGGTAGTGATGGCCGAAAATATGTAAGACATAGAATAGGAGAAATCCTACATACTGACTGCATCTAGGAAACTTTGAAGTACCCACATAGTTTTATGATTTGGTCATGCATATCAGCAGATGGTATCAGTCGTCTTCATGTCATCGATGGGACACTAAATGTTAGAAAATATGTTGACACCATTGTAGAATCCAAACTTCTACCTTTCATCAGGGCTCTACTTACTAACAATGCTTCATTTATTTTTTCAGTAAGATTCTGCTTCTTGTTGCGTAGTAAAGTTATCGAAAGACTGGTATCATCCTAAGATCATTGAGTTGTTGTCCTGGCCAGGAAGCAGTTCTGACCTCAATCCTATCGAAAACTTGTGACGCCTTTTGAAGTCTCTTGTCCAAATGCGGTACCCATAAAATAAAAAGGAACTAATTGAGGATATAATTTTTTCTTGGCAATCATGTAATAACAAAGGAAGAGCTTAAAACTATTTCCAGCTAAATGAAACATTGATGGGAAGCTGTAATAAAAAATAAAGGCTACCTCACTTAAGCACTGTATATCGATAGTTATTGAACCATAACTTTTTTGCTTTGCAAATATTTGAATTTTTATTATTTTTTTATTGAATGATATAAAAGACTATGTACATTTTGCGCAACATAACATTTTCTTTAAGCATGCAAACTTGAAAAACAACAATTTTAAAGAATCCACAATTTTGGCCACCAATTTATATATATATATATTTGTAGTGTAAGATTTTGAAAATTATTTGAACTTTTCTAATGCTGATAATCAAATATTTTCTAAATAACACTAGTCAATGTTCAGTTTTCAATTGCTTGACAACATTTTCCTTTATGATTCACCAATACTTTTAATTTTGCTATAACAAATTAACATAAAATATCTAAAAATTGCTTTTAATAGCTGACTTTTTCATAAATTGATTCTCATTCTATGATTGTCAGCCAATTTCCCTTTGTGTATCATCTTAAAATTCTGAAATATTTTTTCTCTTACAGAAAAAGAACACTACAAATCTGTCATCAATGCCTGATGGATCCATAGGGAAACTTCAGATATTAAAATCTGGTCGTGCCAGATTAAAATTTGGTTCTTTATATTATTATCTTGATGTAAAGTGTTCTTTAAAAACAAAGCATGAAATTGTTTCAATCAAAACAGATACTAACCCGGGTGAAATAATAACATTAGGAAATTGTGAATCAAAACTTAGTGTACTACCAGATATAAACTCTCTTATGCCTTGTTTATAAGAATCATTTGAATTTTGCATTTAAATACCCTAAAACATTGTCAAAATGCAATGCATCATTTTCATTATATGCTTAAAAGTGGAGCTTAATTACTACAATTCTAATTGCTGCTACACAATACAAAAACTTTATATGTGATAGTAATAAATTTGAAGTTTATTAAGCTTTCCAGAGAGTGTCAAAATGAAGATTTGAAAATGATGGTTTACCTTAAATTAAACTTTTAAGCAAATTTTGTATTTTAAAAATTTTGTCTTTTTTTTTATTTTGTGAAATAAATTTAAAAAAATGTATGAGTGTTTTTAAAAATATATACTACTGTTTTTATTTATTTCTAAAATTAATAAACATAGTTATTTTTGAATATCAAAAGGTTTCATTAAAATGCGCTTTATGGGAATAGTATCATAATCATATTCATTTATACATATAATTTTTAATATTTTAAAGATAATGATTATGGAAAATATCAAATGATCATGCATACATTATGTTTGTAAATATGTGTAGTAATATTGGTTTTTTTTTCTTCTAGTATGACATAATTTATGTACTAAATTTTAAATTGTATCAGTAATAAGCTGTTTATTTATTAATTCTGATGATGACATTGACTATTTTTTGTATTATATTTTATTGTATTGTAAAATATGTTGTTGTGGGTCATAAAATTGTTTTATTTATATTTTGTTTTGATTTATTTGATCTCTCAAAATTCTTAAATTAACACTTGCCACATTTCATAATTCATTTCATACATATAAAATTGCTAATTCATGTTTTAAAAACTAATTCATTTTATTTTAAATTAATGAAATATATTCTACAAGCAATTTAGGGAAGAAACTCAGAAGTCAAAAATCATAAATAAAATATTTCTGTGACGTGTTAATGAAATAAAGAGACTGAAATATGCTCTCCTTTTTTCAATAATGAAATGTTATTGGATTTTTAGTATTGTATTTCAAAACTTAGCAGATTTACTAAAAATTTTGCTATGAATATTCACCTTATAATTATAAGGGAAATAATTTAAAAAAAACAGTTAATATAATTATGAATTCTCAACATAACAAGCTAATGTATAGTTTTTTTTTTATTTAAACAAAAACTTGTTAGTGTTGGGAAGCAGTAGGCTGAATTGACATGATAAATACAATCATGTGTTCTCCGTTGTATTCAAAACTGATATTTGTCATGAGATTGAGCCTAGTGTCACTGAAGACCTGCTGCATGTTAAATCTGTCGAGGCTCAAACATCCTCCCATTGGTATAGTGTAGAAGTTAGGCTAGGTAAGTGCTAGATCAGGTGCCAGCCTTGTTATTTGACCATGCTTCAAAAAATGCTTTCATGCTAAAGTATTTTGCTTAAATAAAGTTGAATATTTAGAAGGATGATTAGAAATTCATTATATTTTTCTAGTAAACCATCTCAAATTGACTACTATAAGTTTATCTTATTTTCATGGTTTCATCATGCACATATTAATCAGAAGACCAATCATAATGCTGTCCACCTCGTTAAAGTGTACAATGTTCCTTTGGATTCAAATACATAGTTTAGATGATTCTTTTTTTTTACAAATGTTTATTTCTTTTTTTGTTATTGTTATGCCATTATATATGCAGTAAATAATGGCATAGTAATTACTTGTTCTTCTTGCTTATCATAAGTTTAATTTTTTTAATACTCAAGTCTTATTTCAAATATATGTACACTCTATGCTGCTATTGGAAACACTAATTATTTTTGGGAAAATTAGTTAACTTTAAATAATTTAAATCTGTATTAAATTTCAAACTGTTGTTGTATATAAAAGAGTGATATTATAGTTGAAATCATTTTGTGTAAGTGTAGTTCATAGAGTGCTTTCCTTGATGATTTTAATCTATATAAATAAAAATGTAATGTGTGTTTGTTCAAAGCCGCTAATCTCCGAAACTACTGGAACATTTAATCTGAAAATTTGACATAACGTTGCACTTGAATCCGGATGGGTTCTTATGTGCTTATTATTTCGTAATTCCCTCTAAATTTTTTTAAATTTAATTTTTAGGTAATTTTTTGGTGTTATGACATCATATGATGTCGCGTTTCTCTCTGAATGCAGAAATGTATACTTTACGCACAGTTTTTTCAGAATTACTATATATTTTTTTATAATTATGATTAGACATTGAAATATTTATCCATTTTTTTGTTCTTTGATACTTAATTAGGATTATTTTTCAAATAAATAATTTTTTAATGATTATTCTTTTAACAACTAAAATTTTGTTTTGTAGGTTTGGCAACACTCGGATAGTATTATTGCGGGATGTTTACAATTTTGTTGATATTTTACATTGCGTTTTTTCTGTAATATTAAGCTTAATTTATTTCTCTTTACTAAGCGAAAATGAAAATTATAATTGACTTCTGTACGCTACTTATTTTTCTGCCTAATAGTTGTTAAATTTTCTCATAGTTTTGACATTAACATGACTGGCCGACTGATCTGAACTAACGAGTAGCGTTCCGATTGAAATTTTCCGCCTATTTTATCTTTCTCCATAAATCCTAAATTCAATCAATTCATTATATAATTTTTATGTTTAGCTTTTTATACCATTGTTTTTTCCATCGACCATTTACCTCAAATTAAAAGACGTCTCGAAATGCCGTGATATGCATTCAATGTTTGGAAACCGTTCCGTACATTCTGACACAGTAATTTTTTTCTTCTCACTTGGCAACATTCTAATTTGGCGAAATCGATCGAGGGTTTTTTTAATAAGAATGTTTTTTTCTCCATTTTTGACAATTTTTTTGATACTTACGTATTATTGCAACAATCGCCAAGTTGGTAATTCCATTTTCACATGTGTTGTACGCTTTAAATTGGTAATCATGTTATTCGTTTTATACAATGTTGCCGATAGGTTGCGATAATACGTAAGTACCTTTCATTTGATGTTACTATTGAAATACATTTGTAAAAATAAGATTTTCTGATATATCAAAATATTGAACTTTATTTTGTTTTTGATTGCTTTTTAAGATTTATCTTTGTTATAATTTTCTTAAAACAGATTCTATTAGTTATTTGTTAGCAGAATACTAGAAGTTATTACGGTTTGCTTTTGTCAGGGACGTAGCTACCGCTTTATCAGTCGTACCAATGTTGCAGGGCCACCAAGTAACAGGAACCCCAACAAATGTTACTACAGTCCCACTATAACATGGTGCTCATATCTCAAAAAGGGCCCCAAAGGAATTTGGATACAAGGCCCATTCAGAACTGTTTTGTAATTTCATACGTTTTTGTTTTTACCTTCTTTTTAAGTGCGGTCAATTGGCTTCAGTACGTAAAATTGCATTCCAGAAAATCAAGCTAAGGTCATCACATTAGGCTGGCAAAAGCAGTGTTAAAGGTAATTGCACATCAAATTCGAAAAGGCATCAGTTAACGAGGACAATGCAGACACATGGCTCAAATACATATTGAGGAACCAGGTGATTGTAATTTTTTTTTCAAATTATGCGTTCGCATTGATAAAGTTATTCAGTTCTGTTTGTGTCAATTAATGTTAGTATTGTATTTCAATTTATTTTTAAGCTCAAGATATATACAATTACAACTGTATATTCAATTATATATATACAATTTGTGTATATTTCATGTACAAAATACTAATTTTAATTCTGTACACTAATGGATCTGTTTGGCGTTATTTCAAAATATCTCCACAAACAAGTAGCATATCAATTGAAATCTTCCTAGTATTTTGTCTTTTTCCAGTGATTCTAAATTAAATCGATAATTTTTATTTTCTGGTACTTATATATATATATATATATATTTTTTGTCAACCATTTTCATAAAATCATAAGACACTGCCAAATGCTGCAATATGCGTTCAAAAAGGGAAAATTATTATGTGACTGTTTTTGCACAATAATAAAATTTTTGCACTTGGCTGTGAATTTTTCCACTAAATTGTTGAAATTTCTAAAAGTTGGGGCAGTAACATTGGATTCGCAAAGGATCTATTTTGCGGGATTTCAAAATTTTATTTGATGTTACTATGAAATACAAATGGGAAAATTCAGATTATCTGATGTATATTTTATGTTTGTTTTGGTATTTACATATTATCGCAACTGTATTGGCAGCATTATATAAAAGGAAGCTCATGGTTGCCAATTCACTGTGTGCGACACGTAGAAAATTGGAGTTGACATTTCCAATAGTACCAAAGTACCTTTGTTTGGAACTATTTTTGGTGATTTTATCAAAATATTGGATTTTAATTTGTTTTTGATAGCTTTTTAACATTTAAGTTACTTATAGGTAGCTGTACCCAGTCACGCATTCCTGTGGCTCAGTCTGGTTAAAAAGAGAGAAAAGAGAACACTTATTTCTAATATTTTTGACCGCCTGCACTTGAGGTATGACTTTTTTTTTATAAAAAAATATATGTGAATATACATAAACAAAACTTTTCTAAACAGATTTCATTTGTAATTTGTTAACAGAACACTCCAAGTTATTATGGTTTTTTGTCCTTATGTTATGAATCTAAAATTATTTACACTATGGGGGAGATGCCAAGTTTGAAAATAAATTTAAAATGGCTCTTCTTGAGGTCTAAGGGTTAATTTTACAATGCTTATGGGTAGACATTGTGTTGCTTCATTGTCTGTGAAGATACAAATATTGTCTGATGTGCCTACTCTAGAACAGCAGTTGCCAACCTTCAGCACTCCATGAACCACTCAATGATAACTTCTTAAATATGGCAGACCACTAAAGCTATATTTACGTTTCCACACACCTGAAAATAAATTTCATGAAAAGCAATAGCAATCCGACAATCAACTGACTGAAGTGTTTTGCCACCAATTTACTGTGGTTACCTAAGTTGACTTTCAAATTTCGTTGGAAAATCTGAAAAAATTCCTAAACTTAGGAAATTTGCTAAGAGTGGCAACTAAAAGTTTTTATCAAAGTATAATCCATAATGTTTTTTGTTGCTCAACTTTCTTAAACTGAATCTTCACAAAAGGGTAAATAATATCTCAATTTTTCAGTGGACCATCAAAAATTTCTCACCAATTGATGACTGCTGCTCTGGAACACACAACGGTAATGTATTAGCATCATTGTAACAAAATTGGTGCCATGCGTATTGCACCTTAATATCTAAACAACAAAGATTCTAACGTTGTTTATGAGGGGGAAAAAATCAGATTTGGATGGAAAATGGTGTGATTTGCATGGCGGCAATATGGCTGCACAGTGATAATAATATTTAAGTACCCTGACAACAAATAATTTTCCATAAGTGAAGCAGTCAGTATTGTATTTCCTTAGTTATTATATTCCATGGTCAGGTAGACTATTATAGTTCCAATGCATCATTCATTCTCTATTCAATCATTCAGTTCATCTTTTGGCATTTTCTTTATTTTGCAGACAACACAGAAGACAAATACACAGCACAAAGAACATTACATACTCTGACTCTACAAGCCAAACGCATAAACATCTCTCACATGACTTGCAGCGCCATCTATATAATTAATATTTAATTTACAACAGTCAGTGTTCAGATATAAGCCACTCTGTTTTAAAGATAGGCCCTTAAATTTGTTGATAACAATTGCTAATGCTAATTGAATAGTAAATTGCAAAAATCTTCCATCATTATCAATATTTTGTTGTAAATTTCTACTACGAAATCTGTGTTTATATTTGAATTTGTCTTGCGTATTCGAATAAAAATATCTTCATCCTCTCTTTGCATTCAAATTGAGCTATGTTGATTGACGGACAATAGAAGTTAAATATTTCATTAGCATTTTTTTTATTTTCTCCCTTTCTTTTTGTTCCTGTTTTTTCCTTTTTTTTTAAATGTTTTGAAATTTTGTGTTTTTTAACTTTTTTCTTTTTAAGTGCAGTCAGTTAGCTTCACTACATAAATTTCACACAATATTTTGTTGTAGATTTCTACTGCAAAATCTGTGTTTATATTTGAATTTTTCTTGCATATTCGAATAAAAATATCTTCAACCTCTCTTGCGTTGAAATTGAGCTATGTTAATTGATGCACAATAGAAGTATTTCATTAGCATTTTTTTATTTTCTCCCTTTCTTTTTGTACCTGGTTTTTTCTTTTTTTTAATGTTTTGAAATTTTATATGATTTTGCTTTTTAACTTTTTTTCTTTTTAAGTGCAGTCAGTTAGCTTCACTACATAAATTTCACACAATATTTTGTTGTAGAATTCTACTGCAAAATCTGTGTTTATATTTGAATTTTTCTTGCATATTCGAATAAAAAATATCTTCAACCTCTCTTTGCGTTGAAATTGAGCTATGTTAATTGATGCACAATAGAAGTATTTCCCTCAAAATTGGAGTGGAACCGAGCCAAAATGTACTGTCACCTGCATGGTGCTCAAAGATACGCCTAACCGACAGGTGTACAATATAGCCCGATGCCATGATGAATTTCGTGGGCCTCGATCTGACTACGTCAGACAGGTGTTCATTAGCATTTTTTTATTTTCTCCCTTTCTTTTTGTTCCTGGTTTTTTTCTTTTTTTTTTAATGGGTTTTGAAATTTTATATGTTTTTGCTTTAACTTTTTTCTTATTAAGTGCAGTCAGTTAGCTTCACTACATAAAAATGCCTTTCAGGAAATCAAACTTAGGTCATCATACTCACAAAAAAGGAAAAAGTAGTGCGACAAGTGTAATTGCACATCAAATTGAGGAGGAATAAGCATCAACAAACAAGAAAAGCAGATAAAGAATGGCACAAGCACATGCTGAGGGCGCAGCAGAGCAACAGGCAGCTAAACTTGAGGATGCACATTTGTGAGCTCAGCATTCATGTTTTGCAACATCAGATCTGCTCTGTTCTCAACAAAAGAAACACAATAGGTTGCGAGTGGCTGAGAGATGTCAACCAGAAACAGCACATCAGCGTCAAACATGATTTTGGAGTGAGCAATCACACAATAACAGTCACCTTGCATTCCGGTACAACCCATTGGAAGATTATAGGTTGAGCCAGCATATTCTCATCAGCACAATGACTGAAGTGTATCTTTATTGCAATTCTCTGAAATTTAAGGGAGAAACAAAAGGAATGCTTTGCCCCACTGGAAAAATTAAACTGTCTCAACTTGGAGAACCACCAGTGCCATTGAAAACTTTGCTCGCCAGATATACTGCGGAATCAAAACATTCCCTATATAACATCAGAAAATACAATTCATGTTTCCAAATGATATTGTTTGGAGAAATGTGCATTTTTGAACACATCTCTGATTTAACAGAAATATCCATAAGCATTGTAAAACTAACCCATTGCCCTCGAGGAATCCAGAGTAGAGCCATTTAAAATTTATCTTCAAACTTGAGGTCTCCACAAAAATACAATATCAATAAATTTAAGTTCATAACATAAAGACAAAAATAAGTTGTAATAACTTCAAGTATTTGGTTAACAAATTACAAATGATACTGGTTAAGTAAAGTTTTGTGTGTATATATTTATACATTTTTTTAATAAAAAAATCATACCACCTATGCAAATGTTTAAACATACTGAAAACGTGCTTTCTTCTTAACCAGACTGAGCCACAGCAACGCGTGGCAGGGTACAGATAGTTAAGAACAAAAAGCATTTAACCAGAACTAAATATTAAGAGGATACAGTGCGATTTAATTGGCAAAAATCAGTAAAAAATTCAAATAAAATTTTTCTCCCCTAAATTATTTTTTATATAATTTTCTATAATCTCACAAAATTTGAGAGCTCTAAGTTTTAAAAAATTCAGAATTCTAACTTTCATGTTCGTTTTTATTCACATCCCAATGACAAAAACTTAGTGTGGATTTATTTCAAAAAGTAAAAATAACTAATTTATCTTCATTTAAAATGCTAAAGCATTTTTCTATTGTGCCTAATGCTTTGAAAAAAAATTGCCTGTTGCTATTAGTACATGTAACAAAAGTTGGTATGCATTTTTTAATCAAAGCTATACTTATTTTTTTAAAAAAATAGTTGTTGTTGTGTATGACAATGTGCAAAGGTGTATACAACAAAATAAAGATATAGTCAAATATTGCCAAAGGCATGAATCACTGCCATGCCACAATCTGAGTATAGGATGTCCATGCTCTAGTCATTGTCTATTTTAAAAAGTGCACCAACATTTAAAATAGTTGAATTTAGAATTTAAACATTTTTTAAGGAATTTTCAATAAGCATTCAGAAAAAGTTTTTTTTTTTACGTATATCAACCATGCTAGCAGTAAACCATACCAACTTTTGTTATACATCGCTTGGCATACTTGTAAGTCAAGATTTCATGTGTGTACATCAATTATTGTAGGAAAGTAGCATTTTAAAATGCCTTGATAAATTTTTCCTTAAAAAATTAAATGGTTAGTATTTTGAGAACAAATTCTGTTTTACATAATCCATACACATTGGATACAAGCAAAAAAAAATTGTAAAGACCATTAAATCAAAGATTTTTGTATAAATCATAACATGTTCCCTTAATAATATTGATTTTGAGTAATCTGCACACTTTATTTAATTTTATTTTCATTAGTGAAGATTTAAAATATTCCGTTAAACTATGCGAGGTAAAAAAATGTAGGCTCATTTCCATATGCTGACTTTTGACCTTTATGTTCAACTAATAAAAATCTTTTTTACAATGATAAGGAATTAAGTTTAGGAAAAACAACTAAAATGAAACTGAAGAAGGGGAGGAAAATGTGGTATGATCATTAATTTCAAAAATCTTTTGGAATTAAATGTAATACAAATAATTCTGGTTTTAATTTATTGCTCCAAAGTTGATTTAAAATGTGTTTCTGTCATAATTTTACCAAATTTGACTAAAGATTGAATTCTATCTTTATTTTACATAAAGATGATGTAAAAAAAAATGCTTCAAAAAATATAGAAAGTTAGTAAGATTAAAATAGTAAGGAATTCACACAAAATAGCTTGTAGATTAAGCAATAGATAATTTAAGAGCCAAAAATCTATGACATTTTAAAAGTTAATGTGGAATTTCTTTGGAGAATATAATGCTTTTCTTTCTCTTGGAAAATTACAAAATGTTTGTATTCTGCGTAAGGCTAACATTGACGTACTATTGCAACCAGGCCAACTTTCAAGATAACTCACCACATTAGCAAAACCGATTTCGCACGTGTCGCAGGCACTGATTTGGCAACCATGTGCTTCGCTTCATATTTCTCCACATGCCGCCATTCTAAGCCTTACCGTTCTTTGATATGGCAAGCTGGAATACTAAAATGCAAATTCGGGATTTACCGAATTCTTAAATAATAAAATTAGTAATAATAATTTTGTTATTGTATGCGTAATTATTATCATACATAATAGTAATATAAAAATAAAGTTAACGTTATGAAAAAAAGGTACTTGCGTATTATCGCAACCTGTTGGTGACATATGTAACGAAGCACCTGGTTATAATTTCAGCGTGTACGACACATAGGAAATCGGGGTTGCCAACTTAGAGAGTTATTAATAGTGTTACGTTGATCGGGGCTCGAGGATTTTATGCAAATCAGTCACTAAGTACAAGACAGTGCTTTAAGGGCGATGATAATTTATTGTCGAAAATCCAATCCCTTAAATACAGGATTCAGCAGCAATATTTGCAGAATAAATTTCAGAAGGTCTTCAAACCACAGCACTCAGACACAATTATCAGTATCTAAAATACACGTATGTAAGAGATTATTCACAAGCACAGCCGAGCTAATCACGGTCAAGGCAAGTTTACTAATCGCTAATCAAAACAATGCTCACTAATCGCTGGTTGAAACAAGACTGACTCGTTTTAGCGAGATCGTTGTATTTATAGACACGGTGGAAACTTCGAAAAAAATCCGCTTGCGTCATAGATCGTGAAATTAGTTGATTTCTCCACTAATTTCAAGAATCCAGAAGGTCCCGAACTCGCCAACATGGTTACCAAAAATTATGCCAACTTGACCCTATCGCCAATATTTCGCCAAGTTCCTATTGAATCGCCATTATAACGTAAGGGACGGCGTTGCTTGTGAATATTACAGATTTAACATAAAATAAGTATAACATAGAACAATATAAATGCATTACACATCGAAATACAGATTATTTGCACTATTTTATACAAAATTCGTAATAATAGAGTTGGTGATTGTTGCGAAAATACGTATAAAAAAATAATAAAGACCAGTCCTTTTTCTTTTTTGTTGATTATTATCTATCTTTAATAACTTATTATTTTTCAACTACACCATCCATATTCCCATCAGCGTATTTCGTTTTTAGAATTCGTGCGGTTTTATTTAATAACACCAATATGGTTGCGATAGTGCGTAAAGTACCGAATAGGGTACTAACAAATAAGATTTTTTTCGCTTCGCTAAAAATACATATTTATTTTTATTTTATGCTTGAACATTTGTTTGTGGCACATGCATACTCAAAAATATTGTCATTTGCTTTTACTGCTGGCTAGTGCCGATTTAAGCTCTTTTAGGGCCCTGACCACAGAAGATCTACAGGCCCCCTTGGCATTTGAGGATCGAAATTTATAACCAGAAAGTGTAGTTTACTCTAGCTTATCCGGGCCCTTGGGCGCCGAATGGATAAACCGGCACTGCTGCTAGATTATATGTAAGTTATACTTGTTAAAACTGAAAATACATATGATTGTTAATTCGTATGAGTTTAAATTTAAAAACTGAAACGAACTTTCTAAACAGTTTTTTTTTATACCTTTCACGCGCTTTTTTGTAGGAAAACCATAACCAGTTAAAGATGTTATATCATCCTAAATTTTTATTCAGTTAATCCGAGGCTCTAATTCAATATATATAATATTTTCCTTTAAAAAAATATACAATTTTATCAAAAAACAAAGCTTTTTCTTCAATAAATACATTTAAGATCGCATACTATTAAGTATTATATTGGTTATTTAGACTGACATATTGTACTAATTTTGCAAAAATGGGTGAGGAGAAAGAACGCCAAGAACCGGACTTAACCAGAATAGGACTGTTTAAAGAAATGAGTTATTTGGAATACTCACCACCAAAATTAGGTAAGGTAATCGATTAAAGTGTAGATTAGGGGGGGGGCTTTGGATTTGGCGATTTTTATCTATATGTCATAGATAAATTGGCTATCGAATCCGGTTGCTAAAAACACCTATTGCTAAATGAAGTAGCTTGGCGAACGATTTCGGTCGCGAAAAGAAATTTACATCGCCAAGTCCCCCCCCCCCCCCCTTAATCTACACTTTCACCAGGTAATCTTATTTTACCATTCATTTCTCTCTTTCCGCTTTTGAATCAGACCCCTAATGAAAATAAAAATTGATAAATTATTATAAGGCATACTTTTTTTTTGTACAATACCTCCACACACAAAAAGGAATAAAAAAGCTTCTACTTGCCAAAAAATTTTAAGAGCTTTTTTTATAAATTTTTCTAGAATCATACATCAGTTAAAATGTTAGAGAGAAAAGAAAAAAAATTGTATCACAAACAGGTAGATTCGGCGAGAAGAAATAGGTTTAGTTAAAAGTTTGTCAAGAGTTTCTGAAGCATAGAATTTTTTAAATTAGAAATCTTAAAAATTATAGTGTCGCGGTACCTGAGGTGGAAGTCACGCTCATCACCTGCGAGGGTTGATCAGAAAAAATGGTTACAAACCGCAGCATTTGCGAACTACATATTATGAAGAATTTTTTTTTTGCCCAAAGTGGAGACAGATAACGCTACATGACATTCAGCTGGTTTGCGGGTAGGTAGTGAAAGTTCCCAGATGGTTCAAGACGATTGAAATGGCAAGACTTTTAGGAAATCGGTCTCGTTTGGAAATAAAAGCCGTGATCCAATTTTTATGGGCAAAGAATGTGTCCGCATCTGCAATGAGCAGACAACATGTAGCGAAAGTGTGTCACTCTTTTCAATAAGGCAGACAAGATGTTGAAAACCACAATTTGACAGGGAGCTGCCGGCCAAGTTCAATTCTCTATCTCACTGACTATTTATATTCTATTAAGAAGTGCCATTCGTTTGTGGAGTGGAGTTGTTTTATCTCAAAATGACAATTTTGCTGGATGGAAAAAACCCGAGTTAGAGATGATAGACATCGCGTAAAGCCCATTGTTACAATAGTTCCACTTTCATATTGAAAAGTGATTTCAGATCTTTATATCCAATATCGAATTTTTAATTGTTTTCTGACTGATATTATTTTTTATATTAATATAAACAGTGGTGTACAAAAGGGTGAGGTTTGGAGGCTAAAACTCCTCCATGAGACCAAGAAATTTTTAATTTTTCACATAAAAATTACGTCTTTAATTTCTTAAAATATAACCCCTTTCATAAAAGAACTCTTTATACGCTACTAGACATAAGAGAGAAAAAACTTATCAATAAAATTAGCAATCAAGTTCATTTAAAATACAAGAAATGCTGAGAAAACCAAAATAAGCCTCTTGTAATCTAAAAAAAGGGAATATCACAATCCTCATTTTTAATAAGATTAATTTAGGCCCACTGAAGAATAAATTTATTTGGGAATTTATGTGTATATTTCTAATAGAAAATTGAAAGTTTTTCATTAACATTGGGATAAAATCAAGACGTTTTGATCTTACACCTAAGAATAGAAAAGTTTAAAGTAAAACTCATACATAAATTGGAAATGAAAGATTTATCGAATTGATAATAACATAGATATATCACATCCATAAGCTTAATTTGTCAGACTCCTTAATTTCTATGACACAATGTTATTAATTATTTATTTTTTATAATACACACAGTAGAGTCCCGAAAACTCAGCCTAATGTGAACCAATGGGTGGCCGAGTTTATGAAAACGCCGTGCTATCGAGAAAGGGATTAAAAAAGAATAAGTACTAGTGTTTCCTCAGAAAATAGTGTACTGCACTTGTATGTATTGTTTGCTTGAGAATACAACAGAAAATAAACTGCCCAAATACCCTTAAACAAAGGAAACGTACGCACTTAATGTATCCGACTACGATCGGAATCATAATTTTGCAAAAGCACACAAACGAATATATTTTTAAATATTTAGTGTCACTTAGATTAGAATACATGTGTAAAATTATTTTTAAAAAATTATTACAATAAAAAAAATTATTTAAGTACAATATTTTTGCAGAAAAGGAATTTAGAATTACCTATTTTTAAAACATTCTCCTTTTATGAAAAATTCTTCTATAATAATAATACTTTGCTTATATATAGCTAAGACTTCTCAACAGAGCGTGAGCAAGGATTTTTGAAAAATTCACATTATTTTCAGAGTTACTAGCAATTAAAATAATTATCAAGGTTGTTTTTTTTGTGAAAATTTTTCCTCTGATGTATTAAAATAGGGATGAATCCACTTCTAAGTTATATACACTGAAGTGCCATTGAATTAGGGATACCAACCTAGTAACGAGTTGGGTCTTCTCTGACCTTGATAATGGCTGCCACACGACGAGGCATAGATTCAACAAGTTTCTTGAAACGTTCCACAGGAATGACTTACAAAATATTGCCTAAAGCTGTCCATAATTCAGTAAAGTCTGTTGGTGCTAGGTGATAGCCTTTCAAGCCTTGTTCCGAAACATCTCAAAGATGCTCGATAGGATTTAAGTGTATGTTTACAGTTGTCTTGCAGAAACACTCCATTACCGAGCGGATCACAGAACAGTATAAACGGATGGAGGTTATCACTCAGCAACTCTACGTACCGAATTGCATTGAGGGTAATTGGTACCCACACCAAAGAAATGTCATGTCTGGGTTTATTAAGGTGTATAACTTTTAAAGAGAGAGAGAGTTGTAGAATATCAACTTCACACCTGTTATACGAACTTTTAATTTAATCCCCCCCCCTTAATTGTTTAGAATACTTTTTAGAATTTTTTTACTTGAAGCTGAAATCCTTTCGTGACTTTCAACTTTATTAAAATGAATTAATTTCCGAAAAAGTGTTTTGTTTTCTTAAAAAACAAAATAGTGAAACTTATTGTGTATCCATTTTTAGTTTTCAACGAAGCATCATATAAAGGGAAACAGATGATGACAAACTGTACTAAGCCTAAAAGCGCTATGCAAGATGGATATTTTGACAAAAGTTTTCCAAGAATTTTTGAAGGAGAAGCTTATTCGGACCCCATACGCTTAAGAAGACTAAACAGATTGGAGGCAGCAAAAAAGAATCCCGATGCAAAATTCATTTATTCAAATCCACCGAAAAAACCGTAAATATCATATTTTTTCTCCATAATAATTTAATAGCTGTATATAATAATATTGTGTGTGTGTGTACAATATGTTACATTTGTAGAAAAATATGTCAGCATTCTGTATTCGGAGAAAATATTTTTCCAGAAAGATCGCTAAAAAGTCATTTGGGGAAGGGAGCACATACTACAGTAGAAGTCCGATAATCCGGCACGTTCGGGACCGGCTCGGTGCCGGACTACCGAAAATTCCGGTCTATCGGGATGTAATTATAAGAACAATTAGGTTACATCAAGTCTTCGAATTCCATGCCGAAACTTAAAGTTTCTGAGCCAACCATCAGAATAATTACATTCACTTTCAGCAACTCCTAAATCTTGGCCGAATTTCTTTGCTTTTTCAACAATCATTGGCCCTGTTACCGGCTTTCCTTCAGAACGTACTGCACTAAGCCATTTGAACAATACACTATCTATCTGTTCCAGTTTTGGTTTTTTTAATGTTTGTCTAGAAGCCAATTTTTCAGTTGTTACCGATTGAGAAGCAAACTTCATTAGTTTATCTTTTTGTTTTTTAATGTCATAAATAGTTGGTGAGCCAATATTAAACTCATTCATTAAAACATTTCTATTCTCACCTTTTTCTAGCCGTTTGATGATTTCTAGTTTCTGATTGAGAGTTAGTGTTACGTGTTTTCGTTTCTCTCCTTTTGAACTCGAAGGCTTAGGTTTTGAAAACATGGTCACTGTACAGTTAGAACGAAAATAACTTTTTTTTATAAACAGTTTCAAAAGTTATGTTTACTGCGATCTGAAAGGACACAAAACAACAACGCACAAAAAAATGGCGAAGACGCTTCGTGATTGATTAAAGGAGCTGCACTGCACCTAAATTTGTTGTGACAGCTGAGACTTGCCGGCTGCTAATTGTTTCCGAACAATATCGAGCGCTTCCGGATGATCCCGAACTACCCCGAAAACTTCCGAATAGCTCTCGAGCGTTTTTATTTGCTTTAAAGACACACTTTAGGAGAAAACCAAAATTTTTACAATTTTCCGGAGCGATGCCGGACTGTTGGATGCCGGACTAATGGACTTCTACTGTATATCAAATTACACTGCGGGCCATTAAAATTGCAACATCCGGAAGGAAAACAAATAACACAAAACTTTACTTATTGTAAATGTACAGCATTATTAGGGCCCCCTTACAAACAGAGGCGGATTGAGGTAGTTGGAGGCCCCTGGCGGTAAGAGGTTTGAGGCCCATTGACTTAAGAGTCGAAAAACTAAAATAGTGAAAAGAGAGTCGCTTACTTTAAATTCTCAAAATAAAATGTATTGCTGTAATAAAACTCATCGGCTAAAGAAAAATCTTAACCGTATATAAAAAAAATTTAAAACCTTATTTAAGAGCTTACAGTTTTGCTATACAGTTTGATTTCTCTTTGGCAAATTCATCAACTATTTTTACCATATCTATTTTGCCCAAAACATTTTATTTTGTATATAATATGGCCATATTGTTCAATTTTTCTTTTCTCCCAAAGTACTTCTTAAATTATTTTTATCAAGTTTTAAAACTAAAAAAAGATCTCTCACCTAATGCATTCGATATCGGTATTGTTAAAAATATTTTCAAAAGTTTTTCTACATAGGATTTTTCTTGGATCTCGATAAATTTCTAGCGGGGGTTTCATTGTATCTTTGTTTTCTTTTCATTTCTTGTTCCAAGGTGGCGTGGTTGGTTTGTCGCTGGCCTTTTGCATTCATCAAAAGCTTGGCTCCCCTACCAACGCTGGGGGCCCCTGGCGGCCGCCAGGTCCGACACCCGCATAATCCGCCACTGCTTACAAAGTCAGGTTTTGGGCCCCAAGCCTAAATACGTACTTGGCGTCTGTCAGGTTTTGGGGCCCCTAGAAACCTGGTCCCTGCGATGCTGGGGTGTACGTTACACCAATGTACAGCATAGTGGGATGAAAACATGATTTAATTTGTAGGCAATTTGTGCTTTGAGCATCGATATTTTTAACGTGAATCAGCTCTTTTATACGGGGGCGTACTGCAAGTATTGGAGCATTGTTTTTCGGTTTATTATTGCCACTCAAAGCTATGTGAAGACTTTAAGGTATAATTCGGTTAAACATTAAGATTTTATTTTAATCCACTTAAAGGTCTTAAGGAGGAAAAAAGTTCAAAAACCGGATGATACTAAGGTTTCATTTTTTATCACAACAAAAAATATTTTAGTTTATTCCTTATTAAGGAAAATATAGAAGTTTTCAGTTTATCTTTATAAAGCTTGGTGTGTGGAGGAATGCGAATAATTAGGTTATCTGTTTTAAAAATTCTATACTTTTGTATTTTAGTGCTGGTTTTTTATCACTTGAATTCCTTTTAGGTGCGGTTTAGGCTCCAATTATGGAACTTTTGATGATTATGCGCATAAAGTCGAATACTTCAGTTCACATCCACGAGAAGTCGAACCAAGTGAACCACCCAAAAGGAATTTTTTCGTAAATCCAGGGAAAAAAGGAACTGGATATGGGTATCAATAGTTTTAAATATTTTTTAGTAATAAAAAAGTCATGATCACGTTACAAGTGTGACATTTTCTCTTTTCCTCCGCGTTATGTCGCATTACAATTTAGGGAGTTACGAACCAAATGAATATGGTTTTAATGCCTCCCTTTTTGAATATTACTTTAAAGAATTTTACTATAACTAGACCCTACATTTAGGACTATAGCTCATGCCGTTCAAAAATTATTGGGGTGCCTACAGACTTGAGCGGTCACCCTGTGTATCAGTAAACTTATAACAAAAAATCATACGTAAAAGCTCTCTGAATTTAAATGGACAATTAATTCTATTCAAGAATGAAATATTTAAATGATAGCATTATCTTAAAGTGTAATGTTTATTTATTTTACAAAATTAGGGAAATATGATACAATTGAAGATAAAATTTCTTTTCTAACTAAATGATTTAACGATAATGCAACAAAGAAAATCTGATTTATAGTATGTTGTTGTTTTTTTGTTTCAAATTTAAATAAATCTAATACTTTTAATAATGATCATTCAAAAACATTTATTCTTCGATACTATTTTTGAATAAAAACGGCATTCATTCTGACAATCTATAATCATTCGATAAGTTGGAAACTGCGTTGCTTGATATATAGAATCCCCACTTGTAGTTTAACATCACACATGCAAATTAAATTCAACATTTCCTAAGTTGGCCACTTTTATAGTATGTTGATTTGTTTCTTGTATATCAATTCCGACTCATATCGCATTATATTATTTAGAATAATGCTAGGGGCCGTGGGTAGTCTAGTGGTTAGAGCATCGGTCTCCAGACCGGAAGGCCTGGGCTCGATGCCACCAAATATCCACCGAGTACACACGGAGAACGTGCTCGTTAAATCAGTGGGTCCGAATAGTGTCTCCATCTATCGTGTTGTATCGAGCAAAATCGTGCTGTCACCTTAACGGGAATCAAAGCTAAGGCTAACGACAGGCGTAAAATTCTAGCCCTTAGCCGCGATGAATTTCGTGGACCTTGATCTAATGTTACTGTCGATCAGATGGCATAAGCAACAACAACAGAAGAATGCTTCTTTTTTATAAGTCGATCACCTCAGTATATATAAGTTGTTTACCCACTTAGAAGATGACACATACAATTAATTTACCTCTATAATTTAGACAGGCAACGTTGTAAACTTACGAAGTTCGTAAGACTCTTTAGTGCCATTTCCCTTCTCGTGAAAACATTATCACAACACAGATTCTGTAATTAAAATTTAAAGACATTAGAACAGCATGGTGATACTACAAATAAATTACACCTTTTATAGTTAATCGAACTAAGTTGTAAATTTATCTTTTAGTCACCAAATCTGGAATTAGTCGCCAGATGCGGGATGGGATCTGCAAATGGGAAATCGTTAATCTTTATGATCCTGATCAGGACAATGGGGAAAAAATGATTAAGTTATTGTATTGTCATCGGTCCTGGACAAGTGAGCAAAATTTCGAATTAATCTGACCTTTTAAAGTGAGTAAAAATTGAGTTCAAAAATTCCGTTACATACAAGTGAAACTTATAAAAGGGTGTTAAAAATTCAATTATTTAATGCTTTTTTATGTGAGTAAGTTATCTTCTCATGGTTTATTTCAGACGGCAATTAAAACTGTACTTAGCATCATATTGTTTACGAATTTGTTTATAACATGAAAGGTTGTCACAAATTGACGATGAACATTTTTACAGTCAAAAAGTAACTAATACTTAAAATTAGTCCTGTGTATATTAAAAAATAAATTTATATAGGTTAATACTATTGTCTTTGAAATAACTTCACAATGTGTTTAATAATAGAGAAACTGGAGATAAAACTTTTCATATATATGTATCATTAAGAGAAAAAAATAAGAAACTGGGGCCAAATCAGGTGAATTTTACTTTTTACCTTTAAAAATAGACCTCAAACCATATCGACATTAATCAGTATCGAATTATCAAAATTCTGAATATAATAGTTTGAATAGCATTTGAATGCTGTGGCAAGAATATATATTAGTTCCGAAAACAAATACAACTTAGTAATGTGGAGGAATGGCACAAAATCTGAAAATTTTAATTAAATCATTCCGACAAATTTTTAAAAAGAGTGGATTTAATTTTGAGTGAAGTTTTAACTTTTTAAAAAATAAATGTTTACTCCAATGACTCACAATGCGGTAAAAATAAATAACAAATAAAAATTCGTTCGAAAAATGATAAAAATCGAGTTCATACACTTGTGAATCCTGAATGAAATTTCATTTTGTTTTTATATCGGAAAAAGAAATTTTACATTCTCTTTATTATTTAATAACAGATACCTACATGTATCTCTTTCAGGTACGCAAATCTAACTATTGGTAAAATGCCACCTTACTTTTTACAAGATGAATATGAAGAGCTTAAGAAAACTTCGGTAAATTTTCTTCAATTAAAATAACAGATTACAAAAGAGCCTCTCCGGCAATTCAATGTGTATTATTCCCTAGAGTATATATACATTTTTGTAGATTAGTTAAGTGATAAATACTACCTTTTTACGTTGGTTAAGTTAATCTCATTCATTTAATAACGAAAACCCCTCTCAAAGAGGGACTACTTAAACTGAAAAGTTAGTCACAGGTGTATATAAATGTACGAATTACATAATTACGAGAGGGGGGGGGGGCTTAGAAAAAAAGGTTACAAGGCTCAGCATTTAAAAACTACATATTGTGGAGGAATTTGGTTTCCCCAGAGTGGAGACAAATGGCGTTACTTGTCATACTGCTGGTTTGTGGGTAGGTAGTGAAAGATTAGTTAAGTGATAAATACTACCTTTTTACGTTGGTTAAGTTAATCTCATTCATTTAATAACTAAAACCCCTCTCAAAGAGGGACTACTTAAACTGAAAAGTTAGTCACAGCTGTATAAATGTACGAATTACATAATTACGAAGGGGGGGGGCTTAAAAAAAAGGTTACAAACCTCAGCATTTAAAAACTACATATTGTGGAGGAATTTGGTTTCCCCAGAGTGGAGACAAATGGCGTTACTTGTCATACTGCTGGTTTGTGGGTAGGTAGTGAAAGTTCCTAGATGGTTCAGGACGATTGAAATGGAAAGACCCTTAGGAAATTGGTTTCGTTTGGAAGTGCGAGCCGTGATTCGATTTTTAAGGGCAAAGAATGTGTCCGTATCTGCAATGAGCAGACAACATGTAGCGAAATTGTGTCACTCTTTTCAATCACGCAGACAGGATGTCGAAAGCCGCAATATGACAGGGAGCGGCTGGCCAAGTCTTCAACGACAGAAATCACCACGGCACGAATTGGAGAAATGATTCAAAATGATCGAAGGGTAACTCTGAGTGAAATCTCGTCAAAGCTGGGACTGAGCTATGGTAGCGTGCAACATATCGTTTCTGATGGGCTGCTGTGTTTCAAGACAGTGCTGTGAAATCATTCGCCGAGACTTGGCTCAATGGACAGGGACCTGATTTCTACCAAGACGGGTTAAACAAGTTGGTCCTGCGTTCTGATAAATGCCTAGATAGACTCCGTGATTATGTCGAAATGTGATAGGCAAGTATGCCTTTTAAGGTAACCGACTAGGTTCCGAGACCAGTTTTTCAAAACTTGATTTTCAGAATAAATTTATTGCTTTAAAGAATACGATTAAGCTTAGAAAGTCATAATTATTAAATAAATAACGTGCGTCATTCTTTTTTGAAAAAAAATATTATTTTTATGAAATTTTAGCAAAATTTTCGAAGTTTAGAAAAACGCCATAAATAAAAATAAATTGCACATTATGCAATTTTAATTTCATCGATATACTTCTTGATATCTCTGAAGTGTCACAAACCGCAAGATAAAAAATATTTTATTAGGATTGAAATTTGATGTTAATGATTTTTCATCAAAATTACTGCATGTTCTAAGCTAAAAATGGCTGTAAAATGTTATTAAATGTAGGTATCTTAAAACCTGCCTTTTGTTGCACTCTGAAGGGTCCATAACATATATGTTTTGAATTTCATTGGATTGTTTTAGAGATATCCCGTTTTTCGTGCACAAATTATAGTAAAAATTTCACCTTTCAAAAACACATTAAAAAATATTTTTATAAGTTAGATAAAGTAAATGCCATAAAAACAAATTAAAAAACTCTCTAGTTTTGTGTATTAGTCCTTCTTCCTCAATAATTACATATATTTCCCCCCCCTAATGGTCCAAACACCTAAAAAGCACTTTTTCAACTTAGTCGCATATCTCTTAATTCCCTTTCGTATTTTCTGTCTATTGTTAATAAATATTTTTTTATTCGACTTGTAACCTTTTTTTTACTGATCACCCCTAGTATGTACACAAATTTATAAAGCAAATATTTAAAAAACATCCACACATTCATTCATCAAGTTACATTTCCTTAATATGTTGAATCAAAATATAATTTTCAAACAGTTAGCACATATTTTAATCGAAGTAACATATTCTTCTTTTGCAACAGCATATACCCGAAAGACCAGAGCCCCGACCATTCAAACCGTATCGAGCCGGGTTATATCAACAGGAATTCTTTGATAAAAATCCGTACAGAGACGCAGAACCAAGACCATCACCACCTCCTCCACAAGAAACAGAGCTTGAAGAGAGCGAAGAAAAAGCAGTTTTTAGACCAACTAGCCCCGCTAAAAAGGTACGGGAATTAAAATTACATATATATTACACACTGGGCAACAACGCAATTGCTTCTTAAGTGAAAGTACCTAAACCAAATGAATTTAATATGCTGAACACGATATAACATTGAAAAAAGCTGATTGATTCTCATTGCAGAGATATTTATGTTTTTAATGTTATAAAGGAGAGCTAATTTAATATAATGCACACACACACAATATATGCATTATATTTAATCTCTCTCTATATATAGAATAATGCAGTATGGTAATATTTTAAAGTTAGTATGAAGCAATAAAGTAATATATTGAAGAAAATGCTCACACAGAGTAATCGAACATTTAAATCCATTCGCTTATAGCAACTAACAATCTCATTAACAAAAGAATAACTGTTGTATTTGAACAAATGTAAAGCCTTACTGATAGTAAATGCAAAATGCTGAACTATTTTCAGACAACCATTTATAATGGAACTCACTCATGTAAATATGCAATTTAAATTTGAGAATTCTCACAATTTCTCAGAAGATATTTGGCATAACAAAATATTCTCCACGCCACTTTTATGTCAATCATATTACAACAACATCAACTGTGGTAAAATTTTTCTTGTTATGAAAAATGTCAGCTTCTTTACTAGATAAGCATTAACCTTAACTTTTTATCCTGATATTTCATGTACAAATGACTTTAAATAGTTACAGAATTTCAAAAGCAACATTCAATATTAAAAATATACTTTGTTTCTGTCCTAATTTAAAATATCTCAAAAGTTCAGATCAAGCCCATGCTTTATTAGGATTCAGGTTTGATCTTTCAATTCATAGTCAAAATTCCACCAATTCAGTAATATGTTGCTTGGTTGTGAAAACATTCAATAATAGCATTTGAGCATATAATCATAAAAAATATTCAATATCAAAAACAAATCGTAATCTAGGAAATTTATTATTCAACAAACAGCAAAGAAACAACATGTAAATTTTGAATTGTTATGATAGAGCATTTTTATTTAGCATATAGGCTAAAATCATGTTGTGTCATGATCATATGATAAATACAATCATATATTTCCACCCAATCAGTTCATACACTTTGCTATTGCCAACTTTTGCTTTTTACAAAAACTTTCTTTAAAAAAAAGAATTTTTGTTGACAATAATAACACATACATAAACATAATGTACTTGATTTAAGGGGACAGGGTACGATTTAAGCAAAAGTTTTTAATTTAAAGATTTCCATAATTTTTTTGGTTGCCCCCTATGTGTACATACTATGTAAAAAAGATTTTGTGCTCAAAATTTCATAAAAAGCTAGCCAATTAATTTTTTTAAGAAAAAACTTAAAATTTCCAAAGTGAATTTAAAATGCTACTCCTCCTACAAAAATTTATGTACACGCATGAAATTTGATTTACAAGCACGTCAAACTATGTATAACAAAAGTTGGCATGGATTTTGTGATAACGATTGGTATTAGTAGAATATATCTTCTTATAAATGCATATTTAAAATTCCTTAAAAAATTTATAAATTCTGAGTTAAATTATTTTAATAAAAATAAGTAATGCTTTGATTCAAAAATGCATACCAACTTTTGTTACATGTACTATTAGCAATAGGTAAAAAAAAATTTTTTTTTTTAAATTCTAAGCATTAGGCACAATAGGAAAAAAGCCTTAGCTTTTTAAATGAAGACAAATTTGTTATTTTATTTTTCTGAGATAAGTTTAAAGTTTTAATTTGCCATATGGATGTAAAAGCTATCATAATTCTGCATTTTTTTAAGTTTAGAGTTTTCAAATTTTGTGAGGTTATAGAAAAGTATATAAAGAATAATTTAGGCTAAAAAAAAAAATTAGATTTGATTTTTTAACCGATTTTTGTCAATTGAATTGTACTGTGTCCCCTTAAAACTACACATATAATATACGGTATTTTTTAAAATTTTGAAAAACTTTTTGAAGAATCTTAATATTTGTGAGAACATCTTTTTATCTAAATTATACAAGTCTAATGATTTTTGAGCTCAATGAAGAACATATAATGGCATTTATCATGAGATCATCATGAATTCAGGCCAATAAAAGTATATTTTAACATGGAACAAACAAACAATCCAAATTATAAAACCCTAGTAGCAATAATTTAGAGAAATATACTTTTATATAATATTGTTTCGAAATATCAACCCATTATCAAAAATTGGGAAAACAAGAAAAATTTAATAAGGCAATGTTTCCAAATTAAGAAATACATGAAGGATAAAATATCATTATGCTCATAAATAACACTTTATGTTTTAGCTGAATTTCATACAAAGCCAAAGTAAACTTTGTGCACTTGAGCATAAATTTTAAGATTAAAATACAATAACAGAAAACTATTAAGTATTATTCAAATTTATTATTAAAATTTAAATTTATTCATTAATAGTTTGTATCAATGTATCCTAAAATACTCAATTTTAAATAAAGTAATACATGAAAAAACTAAACTTTAAAAGTTATATGTAGCTTGGCAATCACACATGCTCAATTACAGCAAGCATACTATAATTCAGTGTAGCTTTATAAATTTTTACATGTTAGATAAGAAATTTTATATATTTTTTGCTAGATAAAAAAGACATATCAAAATGAAAAATGACATATGTAATACTTATTATGAATTTTAAATAACCCTGATTGAATCTTTTTAATAAAGAGCTATTTTTCAAACTGATAAATTTAATCAAAGATTTACTTGATTGAAGAAAAAAAAGAATATAATTTTAGAATGGATCTTAAGAACTCATAATTAATATTATTGAATAATTTTTGTTTCATCCAAATATTCTTAAAAGCTAAAAATTACACTAATATTTGACAATCTAGATTAGAATTCTTCAGAAACATGAGAATTAAACACCTTAAATATTTTACTATATTACATATTTTACTATTACTATATAGCACTTTAAATGTATATACTGAAAAATAAACTTTACACTTTCATAAATTATTGTGATTATAAACATCTTTGAACTTTTTTGAATTTAAACTTAAAACTGAGGGTTATAATGTTTAATTTCCATTTTTCTACAGTTAATTTTTATTCATGATTTTAAAAAAAATACATTTTACAAGAAATTTTACATTCCAATTTTATACTATTTAATTTGTGATCAACAGGATGGAGGAATGAAAGCTGGTTGTTTGAATAAATTCCCTAAACACACAAGTGAGCCTTTTCCTAAGCCTTATGTAGAGATTCGAGGAGTGAAACATCATGTTGATAAGGAGAATAAGATATTTCGTCCAGTACCAAAACTCAAACCTTATCCAGTAAAATCCATCATAACAAAAAATGTTGAAAAGTAAGATAAAATTTTTCAACCAATTAATATTTAATAATTATTCAGGTTTTTAATTTAAGGCTTATGATATTTTTATAAATGAAGATCTGAATTTCAAATCAGTCAAAATGAAAACATTTTACTAAGCAAAATTTATAAACAAACTTCAATAAGGAATACAAGTTATTTTTTGAATATAGGGATCATAATTTTTTTAGATATTAATTTTTCTTGATTTATTTGAAACATTTTAATTGTTTGAAAAAAAATTTAAAACAGTAAATCAAAATTTTGTTATAAAGAAAATGCATAACACATATATATGGATGCTTTTTCTTTTTTCTGAATTTTCATATTTTTGAATAACTAATTCTAAAATAATTTATTCCTATTTTATACTTTAAAATGCAAAACATTATTTTTATGAGCTTATCTTTAAAGAATAAAATAAAAGAGAGAAATAATAACATTCTACAAATATATCTGAACTCATTAACTTATTTTTCTTAAGAAGTAAATTATACATAATTTAAAATGCAGGTGGTATATCTATAGAATTAAATTAGTGATATCTAAAATAACTATTGGTTAATCCAAATAAATAGTATTGCAAATTCCAACTATATGAACCAAAATTTCTCTTTTAGGTTATATAATAATTATTATTTTCTTTTTTAGAAAAGTGACTCCAAACAATTTTCTAACAACTAAAGGAGTGGTTTATTGTAAAAAATGAGTTCATATACATAGCATTAACTATTTATAATATTTGGTAAGTAAGAGCCAAAAAGGGATAATTAATAATGCAATTCAGTTCATATTTGTGAAACATAAGAAATTAAAATACGCTTTATTTTTAGATTGGTTTCAACTATACTGTTCAAAATTTTACATTTGATTTCAGTTTCAAGAAATAATTAAACATATTACTTTTCTTTAAAAAAAAAGTTATACAGAGTTACTTACAATACCATAAAAAATTAAATTGACTTATTGCAATTTTTAGTATACATCCAAAAGGATAAGTAAAAAGTTCCAGCAAGTATCAAATCATGAGTTAAATATTTGCTATCAATTAAACAAAATAACTTTTAAAAAAAAGAGAAAAAAATGAAAGACTTTTTATATTTGTGTTTAATAATAGTTCCTTAATGTTTATAATATGAAAAATGCTTTATTGTACAAAGAACATTATTAAATAACAAAATGCTTTTTGATATTTTAACTTTCCATTTTAGAGGTAAGATTTAATTTAAAAATCAATGATGATGGTGTGGTGGAGTCAGCAACTACAATTTCTTGACCATCAACAATGCCCAACTCTGTAAAAGAAAGAAGTCAAATTTAAAAACGTTTACAGTTGAAAACAATATACCACTTACAATCAAACAAAAATTTCAGTCTATTTAAAATTAATATTTTGTGGATTTATAAACTCTACAAAGTTGCAAAATACAACTAGAATTTTAGAATCCACTATAAATGTTCCAATTATGCTTCAGTTTACTGAATTCACATTTCCAAACTCCCACACTACACTATGAAAATATTTTGAAACCTAATAAATTTAACAAGCAGAAGAGTTCATTTATTTCATAAGATAACCTTAGGTGGGGATTTTTACTTTCAATTCTATAGTCATAAATATCATAGCTCTATTGCAAAGAACCAGCCTTTATTAAATAGGTAAATTATACAAGATGAAGATAGTTTCAATGGAATTATATACCACTGATGAAATAAACAACTTAATCTTTATATATAAAATATACGTGTCACAGTGTTTGTCCGCAATGGACTCCGAAACTACTCAACCGATCATAATATAATTTTGCATACTGTGCGTCATTTCGTTCAACTTAGAACATAGGATGGTTTTTATTTCAATTAATCACGCCATAATTTTTTTATTGCCGGAAATGTGGAGAATCCGGAAAAAACGTTGCCAGATTTTGCGAATATTCCCGCGAAGCAAAATTTCCCCCTTTTGTTTTGTCTATGTGGGCGCCAGAACGCTCGCTTCTAATTTATTGCTTAGATCAGTACAATCACTATTTTTTTTATTAGGAGAATAAAACTAGATTTTGAAGGGAGAAGTTGTATCAATGTCTTTCTCTATTTGAATAGATAATATTGATTTTTTTCATGGAGCATTGGCCAAAAAGAGATTAATTATAGGTTTAAATGTTGGAACAATTAATTGTTCTCGAAATTTGATGAACGATATGAGATCGTAAATATAACCATTGTTTTGAATTTTCTTTTTGAATTAACTGATATATTGGAATAGCGCTTTGAAGTGTGTGAAGCCTGCTAAAGGTAAGAAGATTTTATTCATTATAATAGAAAGCATCGAAAAAAGTGCGAACAGCACTAAGATCGGCAGCGACACGGTTAATTAAAAGGTTGAGAATTTATTAAAAGAAGAACTGGCTGATTTTGATTCCCTTGAGGAAAATTTGAATTTAATAATAACTAGATCGGAAGAGTTAAGAAATATTGATGGCTTAATTTTAAGTGAAACCACACATTAGAATAATATGACACTGAATTAAGTACTTCATTTGATTACTGTGACAAAATAACTACAACAATTTTTCGCGCAAACAAGAAAATAAAACAAAAGTCGGATTAATTCCATTGTTTGTAGTGGTACAGATCAGAATTCAACTTCTGTAAATACAAATAACATTGTTAAACTTCCAAAGTTAATGATTCAAAAATTTTATGGAGATTGTACTCAGTTTAAAGCTTCTGGAATACATTCCAAATTTCAATCCATAATAATAATTCAGTTTCGAAAATAGAAAAATTTAATTATTTAAAAAGCTATGTATCTGGTTCAGCTGCTCAAGCAATAGAAGGTTTTGAGATTAATGAATTAAGCTATGATTCTGCTGTTGAGCTTCTTAAAAAAGATTTGGAAAAAAAGAAGTAATAATTAATAACCATATGAATAAAAAATAAATCTGCTTCCAATTTATAAATCGAATGACATTCCAAAGTTGAAAAAGTTACATAGCGAAATTGAAGTAAATGTTAGGAGCTTATCCGCATTAGGCTTAGAACCCAAATCTTACAGCTCTATGTTAATTGCTGTCGTTTTGAAAATTATTCCTACTGAATTTACTCTAGAATATAATAGAAGAAATATTGACAAAAAATTGAGTCCAGATATAAATGATTTTTTGGAATTTTTCCAAACAGAAACCAAAAGTAGAGAGCGAACCTATTTGATGAAAATGGAATTCGACATATATATCTTTATGTATAAAATATATGTGTCACAGTGTTTGTCCGCAATGGGCTCCGAAACTACTCAACCGATCATAATATAATTTTGCATATTATCGACACTATTGTTGATGAAAACAAAACTGCAAATTTTCCAACCGATTTTTTGAATTCTCTAGAAGTAACAGGAATGTCACCACACAATCTTCAGTTGAAGATTAGTTCCCTGGATATTCTTTTCCGTAACTTAAATCCACCTAGATTATGCAACGGAGCACATTTCATCATCAAAAGAATTACCGGGAACTTCTTGAAGCAAACATTTTGACTGTAAAGTTTAAACGAAAATTTGATTATTCTACTACGGAAACTGTTGCCACGTATTCCACTGATACCGTCAGAATCTCTAATACCATTCAAAAGGCTTCAATTCCCGATTCGTTTGGCTTTCGCGATGACCATAAATGAATCTGAAATCCGAACGATATTCATTTGATACTTGGACTTAGAAAATCCATGTTTCTTGAATGGCAACTAGATTTTACATGCTCACGTGTGCGGAAACCATTGAATCTATTTGAGTTAGCAAAATACGGGTTACCGAAAAATATTGTGCACCGATTAGCGATTAGTTGTATAGAATTATTTGTTGTTATACTTTAAAATGATAAAAATAATTTTAAAAGTTGCAAAGAATCAACGTTATTCACCTCATTTATAAAATTAAATCTTCATATGTTGTTACTTAATGACTTCGTTAGTAATTCATGCATTATACTACACTCAAATAAGAGATGGATGAAATTCAAAATTAAAATAATTTGTTGTTTTATACTTAATTTCAACCCTCCAAAATTATAAACGAAGATTAATTTGACTGCATTGAATAGCTTAGGATAAAATTGAACTAACGTATTAAAGCCACAGCAACGCGTGGCCGGGTCAGCTAGTTAATATATAACTGATAATTGAGCATTTGACAATCTACATATTTTCCAAGAAAAAAAATTTACTAGATGTCATGCTCCACTGTAGCATAAAGCATCTTTTATATTAATAGCTTCTATTGATTTGAAATTCTGTAGCAATACATTTAAATATAATCCTAATTTTCAAGCCACTTTCTTTATATCTAAGTATCTGATGTATTGAAAATGAAATTTACTATTCTAACATGCTATTATTTTAAATTTATTACTGTAGTTTTTAAAAGTATTTTACAAAAACAAATTTATAAATTATTTTTAAAATAAATATACATTTTATAGTCATTTTTATAACAATATAAACTTTTTGAAAAATAAGCTGGCAGATCGAAATTATCAATGTTGCATTTCTAAGCTTATACAAGGTCTTGGTCAATCATGCTCAAATGATAAGGACAACAACTGAGTATTAATATAAGTAATAGGAAGTATAAATATAAGTAATTGGAAAAAAATCAAAATTTTGTTAAATACCTTTTAAAGTTTTCTTTAAATTAGGTCTAGTAGCCTCTTCTATAGAAGTTACAGACTGCATATATAATGTTTTATTTTTTCCATTAACAGAAGCAGTCAGACCAGGAGATTTCATTTGGCTGAAAAAGAAAATACCACACATTGTAAGCACCTTTTAAAACATTATACAATTATCAATAAAACAATATTAAAAAAATTCAGCATTAAATTAATAAATCCAGGCAATGCATCTAAAAGAAAATACAAAAAGCCTAATTTGTATTATATAAGTTTTAAAACAATAAAACATATATACATTCACATTTTTTTTCTTTCAAAATCTACCAGAGAAGTAATGCAAGGAAAAAGTTGCATACTATAATATTTAAACTCTAATTTTCAACATACAATTTTTGTTAAAAAGTTATTAATAAACTGGAAGATAAAATAAGCTTTATGATCTTTATCTGATATCAGTCACAGGATTGTAAACAGCTTAGGTAATAATAATAAATAAGCAACTATATAGTTTTATCAGTATCAACACAATAAGGTACAATTTGTCTGCAAAACACATATTTTAGAGAACTATTTAAAAATGAAATATCAAATTGATATTTGAATGTAAGAAACATGAATTCCGTAATGACGACGCCTCCAACTCCAATAAAAACCTCCACTCCTCAAATAAAATCAACTTTAATTTACAGTTTTTAAAACTATCTCGCTCACCAGCTGTTACTCACATGAACTGTCCTTCTCCAATATGTCACTCTTAATATCGGCGCCGCCGAAGCAGCACCATCTATTTCACAACTAATTCTTTTAAATAAATGCCAGCATTTTATTTTTAGTCAAAAGATAGTAATAGAATTCATCTTATTTCTAAAAACTAAAAGCAGAAAGGGTTACCCTACTGTTTTTAATGATTTTTTTAAAAAAAAAATGGCACTAATTATTCAATGAAAACCTCAAATCAATTTCAAAATCCAAATATTTTTCTTGGAGACTAACTCTTTACAAGGCATGAACACAATTATAATCTAGTTCTTCATGCATTAAATTCAATGAAACTTTTGCAAAAATTGTTGGGAGATATTTTATTTTTAAATATTATAACACAACAAAATTAAAATATTTTTACTGAACTGGACATGATTAAAAGAAACAATTCATGAGTCATAAAATAATAAATTTAAAAAGCAATTCTTTTTATTAGTAATTCACATTTTATTATAGTAAACAGAAGAATTACTTACTAATCTGCATTTTCAATAAGAAAATCTAGAACAGTTTGGAGTTTGTCAGTTTCAGAAAATGTCAGATGATGAATTTTTTGACTACAAGCCAAACAATTATCCTAAAATTCAGAGTAATTTTTAGTTTGTGTAAATTATACATATAACAGATATCCTTCAAAGTATTTATGAGATATTTATGAAAAAACAGTTAAAATATTTTTAAATAAATTTTATTGCACTATTTAAATATGAAAACATTAATAAATAATTACTAACCTTTTTTTCAGCTTCAAAAGTATAAGTATATATACCATCAACATCATTGAATACCATGTAATTATTTAAAGGAACATATGCACTAAAGTGGGGAAATTCAGAAAAAATGCAATAATTAAAATAATGTTTAAAATAAATGGATAATTAAAAATTTTCATAAAAGTTAAAATCCTTAAATTGAAAAGCAATCAAGTTAATTTCAAGAATCCTTTCAATAAATGCACAAATTTCTATCCAAAGTAATTCTACACAAACTTTCAAGCCTTTTTTCTAGTTAAGTTTGTTAATCTGGATGAATAAAAATAAAAAATATTCAGCAGCTATTCATTTACGCAAAAATTTGTCACCTGAAATATTTCTACTTTAAAAAAAATCTATATTTAACTTTTCTCTCATAAAAAAGGAAGAAATCGAATATGAAGGCCATTAACTAGTAAAAAAAAATTCTCTCAATATAAAGTGACAAATTTAACATAATATTAAAGTACTAGAAACAATTTTCTTAGATGTTTAATGTATTTGGAAGTTAAATCTTTTGAAACTTAATACTTTCAAATCATTAAACAAAAAACTATCACACAAAAGAGATGTAGTACCTTGTTGCTAATTTAAAAACTTCTGAAGCACAAGCAGCAGCAATAACTGCATTTGTTGAAGCTACAGCTGGAATAATATTTTTAATAACACCTGAAAATTAAGAAAATTTAAGCTTACATTTGTTTTACATTATACATTTAATGGAATGGTTTAATTTTCAATAACAATAAACTACAAAATATATTCTTAAAAAACTATATCTATAACATGCAAACTGTAATTAAAAAATAAGATTTAAAAATTGTTTTCTTCAGAAATGAACGAGGTGCAGACAAAAGAAATCTTTAAATACATATGATTATTATCTTAAGAAAAATAAATCATTGCCTCTCTCCAGACTGATAATGAATTACAATAGAGGAATGCAATTTGTTTTGGTTCATGGAGCCCCACTGTGGGCGAGTGAGTGAGAGAATATTAACGTCCCACTGTTCAGCTATTGACATGATTTAGCCCACACAACACTAATGGGTTCTCGATAGATTTAACGTGCATCGCTCCCCTACACGACGGGTCTTTAGTGACACTGGGATCGAACTCATGACACGCTAGCCATGATCCAATGCCTAGACAACTCGGCTACCGCGGCCATGCCCCACTGTGGGAGTGGAGGGTTACTGGAGAGCACACCTTTTTAAAATTATTGAAATCATTATGAAAAAGAAATTAAGGTAAGTTAAATAAAATAGTGGCTGTTCTATTCAATTTATTTATTGTGCTAATTTCCTATCTATAGCTGCAAGCACATTTAATTTTAGAATAAATTTAATGCGACAAACACACTCTGTCATATTTTTCTTTTAAATCAGGAGTGAGAGTGTTTATTGAAATTCGCAATACATTCTGCAAGTTTATTTCAGCTAAATTCAATCTATATTTAGTCTTGTTGATCTTCATGCATGAAAAGCTTTGCTCACAAAAATATATGTCAACCTAAATATAAAGAATATTTTCCCACTAACATTCTTCATACATGAATATTCTTCAGCAGACAAAGATTTGCGAAAATCAATGTCATAGCATAAAATACTTCCTACACACTATGATTGGGTTGCAAGTCAGTAAGTTTAAGTTATAACTCCTCAGGTGTTGTATCAATATCAGCAGTAATGAGATAACAGGGCAAATTGAATTTACGCTCTATATTTTAAAAATACTAAGATCTAGTGACTTCGTCCTCCAAACTTTGCAGATGATCTCATAGTAGAAACATTTTCAGGTATTTTGTTTTCATAATAAAGGAATTCTGTTTTCTTAATAGTGAAAAATACAAGACAAATCTTTGATTGCACACTAGATAGAAATCTCAATTCAAAATGGATTATCTGCCTAGGCGGACCACAAAAAAAAAAACACTTTGCAGGCCCCATTTGGTCCGTGGATTGCTATTTGCCCACCCCTGAATTATAAGGTTACTGTTAAAATGTAAATAATTAACATAGGTATATCGTAGTAAATGTTAAATTGGGAATACCAATGTCAATCTAGTAATTTTGGTTATAATTAAGTATTCAAAATTCAAATGTCTTAAGTAAAACACAACAGCAAACTCAAACAAATATTTTTAAATAAAAAAAATTTATGTATTAATTACAGAATAAAACCTAGCAAATTAGATGAAGGTATAACTACAGGGTGAGTACAAATGATGGACTCTATTTAAAAAAAATCATTCTCCTAACTACTGCACATGTTGCAATAAGTGATACATGAATGGAAAGTGAAATGTACCAAGTTTTTTTCCCCTGTTACTAATATTAAAAGTGTTACTCTCTTGTTACATGGCATACATTCAATCTGTAATCCAGTTGGTTCCATACATTTTGTAGCATCACTTTATCAATGGTTCATAATGTTACACAAATGCTTACTAGTCATCCTCTGTTACTTATTGTGACAGTTGCACATATAGGACTTGAAATTGAATTTTTTTTGTAAAATTTTCCATATTGTATTCTGGGGCATTCCAAGTTTCCAGGTGGCAACTCTAGTAGACTTCTATAGATTTCAAACAAAACTCTGCCTCAACCTCTCCACTGCCCCTTCTGAGATGTTTGGCCAGCCACTACTTTTTTTTTTTGACCAAGCAATCTTTTTTTTAAAAAAAAATTGATGGTACCATCACAGAATGCTCTTGTAGGTTGGTGCTTCTTTCCCATGGTTTCTAAATGCATGTTGTACCAAAATAACTAAAAAAACCCATGATACGTAAACCCATCTAATACGTAAAAACTCTTCTCTTCTATTGTCGCCATGTTTGAATTTCAAAAAGAGCAATTTTGAATGTGCTGTGGATTATTGGTGGAAAAAGACAGAGAGAGAAACTTGGTATATTTCTCTTAACATTTATGTATCACTTATTGTAAAATGTGCAGTCGTTTCGAAAATATGATTTTTTAAAATCGGGCCCATCATTTGTACTCACCCTGCATATTAGTTAATATAAAATACCTTGAGTGAGGCGATATGTAACACCAGGAATATTATATTCAGCAGCTCTTTCAAGAGCTCTTTCATAAATCCATCTTACATGATCTGGGTCATCACCATCAATGGCTGTATCACCTAAAATTCAAAAGCAATACAAGTTCAATACATATTGAAAATTGAATTAAGAAACAAAATTTTAGTAAATGTTTTTCGTTATACATTGGTCACCAAGATATAAGTTTATCACACAATGAAATAAAAAGTACAAAGATATTTTTAAAAAACTGTAATTTAAAAAGTTGTTCAATGATACCAAGAAAAATATAATATAAGGAAAACACACACACATAAAAAGCATGAATTATAGTGAAGACATTAGATAATGTTAAACATTTTTAGAATTATTACAAAAATACAATTTTTAAATATATAAATTTTTTTTGAAAGAATCAAAGTAGTAAAATATCAACTTACATCTCTCTTTAGGCCATAACAATACTTTAACATATTCAATGCAATGCTCTGGTAGTCGAGGAGTTTGAGCAATGGTACATAAGGGAAAAGTTACCTAGAAATATGCAAGCATTTAAAATGCATATTTGATTATTTTTATTGGTATAAATATATATATATATATAGTAATTAGAATGATTTATGTCGATATGGAAATAAAAAAAAGAGCCAAAATGTGTCCTCTATGCACAAAAACATAAATAAATCTTTTTTTTACCTTTGTCATTATATTTGAAAACTGTTTCAATATACAAATAATTGAAATATTTTGCAAAGAAAATAGTCTACAATACTTACGTATTATCGGAACAATTGCCAGCTCTGTTAATAACTCACCAAGTTGGCAACCCCGATTTCCCAAGTGTCATACATGCTGACTTGACAACCATGTGCTTTGTTTCATATAATGTCGTCAATAGGTTGTGATACTATGTAAGTACTGAGTCTTTTCTAAAGAACTGTTATTTCAAGAAAATCCTCTACATTAATACAATCTAGGCCTGAAATTTTCATTAACAGAAAACCATTGGCAACATTTGCAATAACAATTTGGTCTTAAATTAATACAATATTATATAAATAATATATATAAGAAATATGTCTTTTTTTAAAGATGTATTCACTGCAAACATGGGATATTGGCCCCAAACATCCTGATTTTGAACCTCGGTTTAGTGACTCAATTTTTTTTAATGATTTATGAATGCCTAATATAGGAAGATTCAAATATCAAAAATCTATTTCATATTTCATGCACAATTTTCTTAACTACACAAACAGAATTAAATTCAATAGATATAACTCTCACTACATCCATTGACAATTTGTTTTTAAAAAAATTAAGTACAATGTGTAAGCTGGTAATTATAGGATGCATAAACTGAAGATACAATTATATGATGACAGTAAAAAAGTATAGCTTAGATTGATTGTTTATTTATAAAAACTATACTTAGAAGCAATATCTTTTAGGAATTATTCAATATGGCAGAACAAGAAGTTCAATTTAGTCATAAAAATAAGAGAATCAACTAATCAGCATTTTTCTAATAAACATTATAACTACTTATCATTAAACAATGATTTCCATGTATTTAAATTTCTGAATCAAGCAGGCCTCCTCATGGTGCACCCTGGGTAATGCAAATTCTGCTACAGCTTTGCCATTTTGTGCACTAATGGCATAGGTGCTATTGTAGTGTGTGGCATTTGTAAAGTAAAAATTTCTGAATCAATATATTTTTACTGAAACTATCAATTTTGATTCATGGAAATACAATTTTTTAAAACTCTGCAAAATTGCTGAATTTTTTTGAGAAATTTGAAATATTAAAATTTAAAAATCACTCACCTGGGGTGGATATAGATCTAAAGTACAGTCAATACAAGCAGTCATTGCAGGAATCATCGTTCTAACATTGCCTTTAAAACCTTCAGTACCACCATCTATCATTGGAATTAAAGATCCATCTTGTTCACTTTCTTCGGAATTTATACCAACCTTACAAAAATCAAGAATGCATTCTTATCTAAATTTATAAAAGATCTGATAAAATTTACTTAAATTCTACATTTATCACATTTTACAGCTAATAAATACAATTTAATTAATTTTTCATAAAACACAGATGTTTTTTTTTTCTTTTCTTTTTTAACAAAATACTCATCAGACATAAATATAAATCTTTGCAATGTAAAAATTTTAGTTAAAGATATTTTTATTAAAATTTTAACTAAAAAGAGAATTTAATATTAAGATTCTGCAACAGAAATGAGAGTATCTCTATTTATAAAAACTAATTATATTCTCTTTTACAACTAATTACAAATTCTTCAAATGGCATGAATGAAATAAAAAAATAATTTAAATTGTAAGTATTAAAATACACCTTGTTCTGTTAATATATTTTAATAACATAAAACATAGCTACAAATTAAACATCCCAACAGCACTTGTATCAGTTATACCAAATAGTAAAATAACATATTAAAAAGGCAAATTATACTTCTATAAACTGATAACTCTGATCTGACCAAGCAGAAAAATCAACAGACAAATCCTGAGCTTGGATTGACATTGGAAAAAGTTTTGTCAAAAGCCCTGTAAAGAGGCTGTGGCAAACTTTAGATTGCAAATAGGCCATGATTGCTTGGCACATTATCTTAATAAAATAGACATCTTTCCATCAATTATATGCCAAATTTATAATACAAGCATCTTTTAATATGCCCAGAAATAGATAAAGTCTCAAAACTGTGGTGAAATAAGCAAACTATACTGGAATGCCCCTAGAACTTTCATTATATAACTCATTGTAAAGACTACATCGCTTAAGTTCCTTTTCTTGTTAAAATTTTTAACTTTTCTTTTGGTCTCACATCAATTTATCACGGTTCTTACTTTAAATGTTGATTTTTTAAAATTATTTATACTTGTTCTTGGGGGATACTTCAGCTATTTTATATGTTAAGATTGATTCTTCCAATAAAGCCATATGTAACAACAACATAATTCTATAAACTAATCATTTCTATCAAATTCCAAAAAACATTTTAATACTTTAATAATAGCTAATTTAAAATATCTCACTAGCATTCCATTTATCCATCTGCGAGCAACAATTGAATCCAAACCACATACAATTATATGAAATTCTGCAAAAAAAATTAAATACAAAGTTAGATAATAAGTTTTATATTAAAACATATTTCATAAGAATAATTAAAGCACATGCAAATATTGTTTTTGGTAATATTAAAGTTGCAAATTTCAAATAAGTAGTTTATAAAAACTTGATTAAATTAATAAAATTTCAAGTCTCGTAAAAAATAGTATATCTTTCCATCCCAGAAGAAAAAGTTACTTTACTAAGTAATGTTATTTCCAGAATATATTAATTTAATTTTTAATTATTGAAAGAATACATTATAACTACCAGATTACATAAGATGAAAATTTCCTTACACAAGGCATAATACACAATGGTATTAAAAACATAATTAAATCAGTACTAAATCATAAAATTTCATTAAGCAATTTTAACATTCAAGTGTAGCAAGATAATTACAAAACATTTTTCTGTTTCAGTTTCAATAAAATTCTAAATATAATGCAGAGAAAATGAAAAACAAAATGTCTAATAATCGTGAGGCATATATATATAAAACTAATTTTATAGTACCTAATAATGATCTAACTTATAATAATTGCCAGAAAGCAAAATTATTTTTAAGAAATGTAACCTAATATTATACTATTAATAAAATGATAACTTCAATTTTAAATAATTTAATTAAGAGAAGCCTGTGTATTAATTATACTGCAACATAAAACATTTTATAATACAAAAAAATTTGCATTATTGCTAGTTCAGAAAGGAACTCAGCATAGAAAATAAGTTAAAAATTATGTAACAAAAGAATATATAGATATGTAATTACTTCTATAGAAACTTTCATCAAAATCTTGAATCTTTTTATAATGACTGCATTGGATGTTAAGAAATTACATTAAAATTAATAAATAAAAATGATAACAGTATTTTAAATGTCATTCAAAATAGTATAAATTTGATTTCACTATATATTTTATTACTTTTTGATACTCATTTTTTAAGCAATAGTGATATCAGATAGTAGTTATCCTTTAAAAGTTTTTTTTCCTAATTTTCTTTTATACCCTCCCTCTTCCCTTTTGATATATATACAAAAACATTTATTTATCCAAAATAAAAAATCATATATTTCCCACCATACACACATCTTAAAAATTCAAATTACTTTGTTATAAATACTTTCATAATTAATGCAAAAATGAAAATAATTTTAAAACTAAACTTGCTTTTTAATATTATAACTAATTGCACCATTTTTCTAGTTATTTAAACATGTTCATTTAAAGAAAGAATTTTCAGTCCACAAACATATAAATATTTGACACTGTCACTCAAAGGATACGGTATAACATTGCAACCTTCAATTCTTTTATTAATATGAGCTGCAGCTACTTCAGCTTTCGGTTTACCTACATCTGATGCTCTAAATTGAGAACAAACTAAGATAATTAATTTGAAATAATTTCATTATCATAATAAATATTAACTTGGGCATGATGATCTTTTACATGATAGCTGAATACAAATTTAAATATTTCTCATTGAGAAGTTTAGAAAAACCTGAAAATGAAATTAAAGTATAGTAGAAAGAAATACATGCGTATTTTTTTCAAAGCTAATTCATTTTTTGTCTCAAAGCTCAACACAAATAGATCTAAAAAATATGGGTACCTCAGTTAATAATTACAAAATCAGAGAATTCTTTTCATTGCAAACATTCTGTTTTGATGCAATAAATTTCAAAATTGTTATGTATTTCAATATTCAGTTTCTTTGATATGTTTTTTCTTAAATATTAAAATGGAATTCTGAATTAAAAATCTTGGTGTGTTTTAATTTTCTTTTCATAGTTTCTTATCACAATTCATCTTTAAAAGGTCTAGTGGGATAGTCAATCCTCTCTATCCATAAGAACTTACAGCTAATGTTTAGACCATATTATTATTATTTATGAGTACATCAGTAATTACAAAATTTATAAGAAAGAAATGTATAAAATAAGTATAAATGTTTTTTCGAGGGAAATTTTTTTACAAAAGAAAGTAATTTCTCCGCACAGTTTCTTGTCCACAATTTAATTTACAATCACTCAATGTTATGGAAATTCCTCCCTCTTTTCAAATTGATTAATAGTCTTTCTCTTACTTCAGAATGAACCAAGATTACACATGATTCCATTTTTGTATTTTTGAAATTTATTTTTACTTAACTTACAAATATTTATATAACCTTATTTATAATATTTCATTATACAATATTCATATCTTTTTAAATTATCTTAAACCAGTAATACTAACAAAGTATATGAACAGAATATAAGTTCAGATTTGTCTGATTTTTAAAAAAAGGATTTTCACAGTTTCTACTATATCATAAGCAAAATTTGAAAAAATAGAATGAATGTATATTTTTCATATAAAAAATATGTACTTATATACTATAAAACTAAATTTTCCACTTTTTAAACAGTGTGAATAAACTATATACAATTGTAAGGTAATAATTTTCTTTTAATTATTAACTATTATAAAAAAAATAGTTCAAAGGCTTTATAATGGCTGATTAAAGATATTATTATAACTTGGAGAGAAATTTTTAAAATATTTTCACTCAAACTACATTTTTCAGTTCATACAAAGCGTTGAGTAACAGTTTCCCAGGATATTTTTCAAACACTGCCTCTCTCAGGAGGCATTCATAACATACCAAGGTATGCAAATATTAAAAACTCAAGATTTCAAAAAGAAAAAAAAAGTTGTAAATGATGTGAAAAAAGAAACAACAACCAGTAAATATGAAAATGATGATTAAATGAAAACATTTATTATTTTACATGCTTTTAAAATATTAAAGTTAAAATTTTAAGAATTAAATTTTTTTTTTCACATTATTGCAATTTAATTCATTTATTGTATTTTTTAAAATTGCAATAAAGAAAATTAAAACCTAACATTAAAAACTAAATAAAATGAACCAATGGGTAAGTATCATTGATATTAAATTTCAGATACATAAATATTTATTTATTACACATATATATTGTTACGTTGATCAGGTTTCAAGGATTTCATGCAAATCAGTCACAAAGAGCAAAACAATTCTTCAGAAGCAATGGAAATTTATTGTTGAAAAACAATCCTTGAAATACAGGATAAAGTACTCAAATTTGCTTAATAAATCTCAGAAGATCTTCACACCTTCTACGGTGTTCATACACAGCTATCAGTGTTTAAAATACAAGTATGTTAGAGATTATTAACAAGAACTAGCTCGTAATACTAAACAGCCAAGCTATCACTAGTCGACTCTTCACAGCCAAATTGATACTGCTTTGGAATGGTCAAAATAAGACTAACTCACTATTTATATTCCCAAAAGATCTTTCCAGAAAAATTCGCTAGTGTCTTAAATTGTGACATTAGTAGATTTCTCCTGTAATTTTCAGAATTCATAGGGTTATGAACTTGCTAAAAATAGTCACCAAAAATGATGCCAACTTGGCTCTATCACCAAGATTTCCCCAAGTTTCAAATGAATTACCATTATAATGTAAGGAACGGCATTGCTTGCGAATGTTACAATTTTAACATAAAATAAATGCTACAGAGGGAGTAATATACACGTATTACTCATCCAGATATAAACTTTTACACTATTTTAAGTATTCTTTACATAAAATTTGTAAAAATATATACAATTGTTTTTAAGAAGTTTTTATGCATTAACTTACCTGAATAGAAACTGCCGATTTAAATTGGACACTTCAATTATATCCATATCGATGACTTCAATGTTTCTAAAGCCCATAAGAGCCTAAAGTAAAGACGAATTTCAGATATAATTAAATTATATAATAGTACATATATCTTTATAGTAATCTATAAACAATAGTTAAAATACCCCCCCCCCCAAAAAAAAGATAAATATGTGAACACTACATGTGAAATTTTGTTTCACTTTTCCCTAAGATATAGCTTTTTTTACTGGTCAGAACTTTTTGAAAAGAATATTTCATTTTGCTGGTACAGGTGATAAAGTTGGCAAAAATGATACAACCAACCCCAAATGGAGTACTACTACTACTGGTAACCTTTTACCACCAAATTTTCAAAACAAATCATGGCCTTTTCTCTCCTCTAATCAGTAATTTCTTTTTCTTTTTTAACATTCATTAACTAAAAAATTTTCACATTTTATTATGAGTATATATTGTGCGCTGTTGCTGATAAAATCTACTTGATGAGATTTGCAATGGTGCAATGGAAAAGTACTGAAAATTGAAATAGAATATATTTCTTTGTATACACAGTATAATCTAGGTAAAATATTACATATTAAAAAAACATCAACATAATATGTTTAATACCCCAATTTTCTATAAAGTTTAAATTAAAAAAAAATTATATTTTATGCAATTATAAAAGCAAGAATACAGGTAAAAAGCATTAAAACCTTCAATGCAATGAAACAGCTGTAATATTAGATTTTCAGCAATTAAAAACTTCCAAAACAAGTGAGATTTCATTTAAGCATAACTAACAATATACAATTATTTATTTTCGAATACAAAACAAGAAAAAGTAGAAATATGATTATAAAATTTAAAAATTTTCTACATTTACAAATTTAACAGAAAAAATCAGTTATGTAATTAGCAAATAAAATTATATATAAACATGAATCCCATTTACTTACTAAATTTTTCAAAAGTTCACATCCTAAGCCTCCAGCTCCAATAACAAGAACATTGCAGACATTGCGAACAAAATCAAATACCTGAATATACATAAAAAAGTTATTTTAAATTTTTAAAAGAAGATTAATAAGAAAAACTAATTTTGAAAGAAAACTAATTTACACCCCAATTGCTTGTGATTCTAAGCCATATAAAAGCATTTATATTCAAAATAAAAATAAAAATTATGAACATAGTTGAAGACTTGAATATTAACCTGAGGTCCAGGAGAAAATTCTTCATGAGCGAAAGGACCTGTTCTTTCCAAAACTTTTTCTATGTGGTTCCAACGATCTGGCCAATCCATATTTCTAGATAAGTATTGCATATATGAAAATTTATTAAAATCATAAAATATTTTAAAGAAGACAAAAGAGAAAAAAGCCTTGAAAAGAAACAAATAAAGTGGATAAAAAAAAACTTTTGACACTTATTTTAAGTTTAAAAAGTAAAATATTAGATAAAATGCTATATTTAAATAATGTATGAAAAATAAAAGAATAATTTCTCATTATTTTGCTAAAAACTATTCAAATTGTATAACAGTGAAAATTAATTTCAAAATAAAAGACATAATACTGTAATTTGTTTCTTTCATTTGAAAAGTAAAAAAATTCACATGTTGGTAATTGTCCAGATGTAAAAATTAAGTTCAAACAATAACTTGTTCTATTTTTGCTGATTTTCATTTTTATGATTAAGAAATAGAAAAACAAAATGAACCAAATTGTGTGAATTTATAATAAATCCTTTAAAAAATGGGTTATTAACTCTTTCCCTGGCGGCAGGGGGTATTTAAACCCCACCGTGGTCTGGCAGGCAATTTAACAATTAAATGGCTGAAAAATTAATGGTCAAAGCGTGAAAACACACTGTTGCCAGGCAAGAGTTGGATTTGTCTCGGCATGTTATCGCGCCTACACCAGGGAAAGAGTTAATATGGAAAATTGTGAAAATTATAACACAATAATTTTATTCTGCATGATATATTTAAATGATTTAATGTAAGGAATACTTTTAAAATAATTAAAAACCAAGCAACTATTATTTTCTCTCTCATTTGTTTAGAATTTCATAAAATCTGGCTTGTACAAGAAATAAAGAATAATTCAAAATTAATAATACTACTAATAATAAGTTAATTGTGAAAGTTGAAAGTAATCTTTTTTTTAAAAAGCCAGCACTGAAATTCTACAAATTAAACCACAGGAGAAAAAAAAGATAATTTGGATGGACAAGTTAAAAATCCCTAAGCGAACAAGATCAAAAGACTGAAAAGATTAAACTTTATTAAATATTATCAAAAGAGATTTTTTTTTTTGAAAGCAAGTTTTATTCTCTAATGAAAGTAAAGTAAACATTTTTCCTTTTGCTGTACAAGCATAGATTTGGAGACGACAAAAGGAGGAGTATCTGTATAAAAGAAATATAAAACTTATGACCTAATTTTAAGTAAAAATGGGCATCAGCCTTGAAATTGGGGTCCTTGTTAGTATGATTGGTCTAGTAACCTTTACATCATTGATGGGATTAATAGTTGAAAATTAGCACAAAAGAATAATGTTCACGAATGGAATTACTTTACAACTGCTTATGTAAAAAATACACAACACACTTTAGTCTCTTAACTTAGACCTTATTGATTACCAATGTGCATAATTTGAAGAAATATTTTTAAAAAAATCCTATCAAATACAATACAAAAAATTTAGAAAAGGAATTGAAAAATAAAATGGGCAAAACTTAATACTCATTATTGCAGAAAATTAGTTTGTTAAATGCCAAATGGATTAAAAATTATAAAAGCAAGTTTGGCAACCAAATATTAAAATGAATCAAATAATTGAAATAACTTCTGAAATAACAATGCCCAAGTTTTTTGATTATTTTTCATTAATAAAAATTTTAAAGACCTTGCTCTAGAACTTGTCAAAATCTTATGTTATTTAAGAAGGTCAACATAAATAATTTATTATTTTGTGTTTTAACTATTTTCATTACTTAAGGTATAAATGCAATTGTGTAAGTTTTATTTTGTGTAACTTTATTTTTACTGCTTTAAAATGATTCTTTTAAAATGTTTGACTAAAAAGCTTAATTTATTAGAATGCAAACTATAACAAAATATACATGAGCACAAAATTAACGGCAAATTTGTTTCGTAAATGCTTCCAATGGCCTACCTGCCGGTAATCCGTTCCTAAAACAGTACTTTGTTGACAAAATAAAAAAATAGCACGACGTTAAAGAGAGGATATGAAATGTCAAGCAGCTCTTGCCTGCAAACATTTCATTTCAGCACTCTCAAATGAAAATCGCTTTCTCATTGGTGGATACGTAATAATTCATTACTTCAGGTCGCCAGATTTGGCGTTTAAGCGTTTTTTATGTATTAAGTAATTCATCGAAATATAAAATAATACTTCAATACTCTTCATTTGGGACTTATCCAGATTGTTTTCAATCAATCTTCCTCCATATCCCAAAGCTTAAATTCGTAAAAGCGCTATTGAACATCCACTTTTTGTCATAAAAGCAATACTATACTGTTCAAATTAATTGGGACAAACATATTTTTCTAGTCTGAGTTGGTATGGGATTACCAGTGTTGTCACGAATTGCAACAAATACGTTATATCTGCCTAGAGGTAGTGTGATGGATCGACTTTAATTTACTCGTTTGACTGATTTTAGTGTATCAGTAGCTCAGTTGTGGATATTTCAGTGCGGCAGCTGGTGGTAATAATTTTGCGTTTCATTTAACATGTACTACTTTTGCTTGTTCAAAGATGGATATTACTCCGAGGAAATAATCGCTCCTAACGAACACATTTCTGTGAGAGATAAAGCTATGGAAATTGGTGTGAGAAAATCAATTGCTTCCAGATTTTTAAGAACATTTCATGAATCCGGAACATCCTCTCTAAAAAGAAAAGGAAAATGTGGGAGCAAGTGGTAAATTACTTAAAGAACTGATAAAACTCTATTTAGAAATTGCAAAATAAATCTCAAGAAGACAAGCACAGACCTTGGAAAGTATTTATTAGAATATAGTGTTGAAGTGAATGTCTCAATTGTACGCAAAAGTTTCTGAATATTGGTCATAAGGCAATAAGTTCGTGAATAAACCAATTTCGTACTCAGAAAAATAATTAAGTAATACATAGTAGTTTGTCGGGACAGTTGCATTATTTTGTGTTAACCGATATTTTGTTTTAAGCGTCTTCGCGTTACTTGTATTTCACTGTAGTATGTTTTTTTTGACGCTCACTATTAAAAAATAATAGTAATAAGTATGATTTACATCAGGAGTCGGTAACCTATGGCACGCGGTCTAGTTCTAAGTGGAACTCTGCATTACTGTACACGTTTGTCAATTTTTGAGTGAATGGAAGTTGATAAATTTGTCATGGATATTTACGGAATTACGAAAAAATCCGAAAGATAACTCTAAAGATAAATTTACAGCTGTTTTGTAAATTATTGAATGTCATTGCTGGAGAGAATTAAATATTTTAAAGGAGAAAAAAATTACATGTACTCTGCTTTTCGCTTTTTATTCTACATATCTAAGTAAAAATCTTTCCTCATATGAAAAAAATTTCGAGTCCACACAAAGAAATTATTTAAAAACTGAATTTTTAGAATTGTGTCAAATTGAAAATTTAGATTATACCCCTGATTTTGCGATATGAAAGTAGAATGGTGCAAGCACTGGGTTCGTGTTAAAAATTTTATTTATCTTTTTATTTAACTATAATGATGGGAAATACTTATATTTTATGTCGTCCATTTCTTATTTTAATAAATATGTTAAAAAACACACAATATAGTTACATAATGAATACTATGTATATGTATATGTGTACATATATATATACAATTTTATTATTTTTTTAAAGAAATAGTTATATTTTATGCTGTTAATTTTTATGTTAAGAAATATTTTTAAATGATGTAAAATTAATACATAATGAAACTGTAAATTTGTAGTATTGATCTCTATTCTCTGTTCGCATGAGCGTTCGTGGGAATCAAATTCTTTAAAAAATGTTCTACTGCGTGGCACGCTGAATCATATTGGTAAATTGGTTTGGAGAGCCCCAGCTAAAAGGTTGCCGATCCCTGATTTACATGAATGATCATAGACAACTGTAATAAAACACACACCTTAAGAATTAATTTTGCTTCTTTTTTCCCTTAAGAATTAGTTGTTTATTTAGCAATTGGAAGAAAGCTCGAATACAGAATTGTTTCAATTTGTGTGGAACGTATGCTTTTTGATCCTGAATTGTTGGTACCATAGTATTCCCCCCCCCTTAAATTGGGGCAACGGATTGGTAATTACCATTTTCAGACCTAATACATTTCATGGAAACTGGTATCCCTTTTTGGTGTGGCACCATATACGGGGATATGCAATTGCCACAATGAATTTTAATGGCCAGTTCCCACCCTCAGAGTCCTGAGGGTCCACCTGGAGCTCTGACAATGCCGAGAGCACCCAAGCCAAACAGGCACTCTAGGAATCTTTAACATAACACATAATCCCAAGACATGATTGCTGTCGGAGTTTTGGTACCTTAGTACACTTCTAAAAAATTAGGGGAGCATATGAATTGAACGCAATTATGCAAATATTTCTTTTGATAACTAAAGAAATACAAAACATGCACAGCCTAAAGAGTTGCAGAAGATAAAAGAAGAAAACTTCATATGCGAATATACATTCATGTCGTCAAAAACCAGAAAAAGGACGTAAGAGCAGAAATCATGATTTTGTAGGGGTTGTTCTTTTTCATTGTCTCAATGGTGAAATTCTAGTTTTCGACTTATGTTTTGGAAAAAAGTTACTGGAAAATCTCACGACAATGGGATCTATCGCAATCCATGGTTTGGCGTATTATCGGGAGAATAGAATTCGGAAAAAACGCTAAGAATAGTAGCGGACGCTGTTGTAGGGGCAAGAAGTGTAATTGCATGACTTTGGAATTAATTCCAAGGAACAGGGAACAGTTGACGTCAGCCAGTACAATGTCGGCCTAGAAACAAACAGCAAATTATGACTGATATATTCTGTTAATAGCTCATGGCTTCCTGAAACTGAAACAATAAAGTGTTTGGAGTGGCCAAGATGATCTCCCGATCTTAATCTGATGGAGAATATTTGGTAGACAATCGAGCGACACATTTCTTCAAGACCAAGGAATCCCGTTACTGTTCAAAACTTGGAGATTGCAGTTCCTCAAGAGTGAAACACAGTATTCTCCAAATTTTCAACGATAACCTTACTGAATCCATGGAAAACAGGTGTGTGGCAGCCTTGAGAATTCGGGGTGGGGCGGGGACCACACACTGAGTTAAACACTCTGTATCATTACCAAACTATTTTTTTTATCATTTAGATCGTGTATCATTTCCAAATGATCAGTTTTTGTCATTTACATTGATCCAATTTGTTGCCCTGAAGCATCATTCTTTATACCTTTATAAATAATTACAGTTCTCGTACAATAGTTTTCTGCTTTTTTTTCTGTATTGTGTTTCTTTACACCTATATTCATTACCCGCGCAATATCAATCCCTTTTCTGCTTGCATTCCTGATTTTTTTAGCAGTGTGTTATCGGCTAAACTTAGGATGCGTTGTTTAACCTATTCGTTAGGATGGCAGGGCATCGAATCAATGAAAATGGGTTATCACACGCTGGTGCTGGTAGATGGCTTAATCCATTGGTCTTCAAACTTTTCCAACTCACGGAACTTCTTGAACTTAAAGGTGCTTTTATGGAACCCCTAGAACCAGAAAATGTTTTCGTAGAATTCCCTCCATACACATACTTCCAAGAATATATCTCAAAACAATATTTAAAGTCGATCAATATGTTATAGGCATTTTATATAAAGGCAATAAAAAGTTTTGCATTTATTATTAAAAAAATTCTAATCTAGTTATTTAAATATAATTTACTCGTTAATAATATTAATTTATATTATCTATCCATGCATTACATTTAGTAACTGGGGTATGATCACAGGCAGATTAAGAGGGTGTCGGACCTGGCGGCCGCCAGGGGCCCACAGTGACAGAAAGGGCCCCGAGCTTGATGGGTTCTATTTATAAATTCAATGTGCAACAAAAAGATCTTGAACCGATATTGCAACCCCGATGATTTCCTCGTACTTGAGTCGTGTAGCAGCCCTAGCTATCTTTTCCCCGTGTACCTGTAATATTGCAACCTGTTAAGATTTTTCACATGCATTTTTTTGCCTAAATTTTATTTTTAATAAATTAATACTATTCAAATCAAACAAGTTTATTTTCAGTTCATAACCGGGCTTAATTACCCTCGGGTACATTTTACACTGATGGAAAAAAATCCCAACACCAAGGAAAAATTTTATCGATTAATAAAACTTCGGCAATAAAAATTGGTTATCTATGCAAATATATAGGTAACATATTTAATTGATTAAAGTTTCAAAATTACAGGTTAATGTAAACGCGAGTAGAGCCATTACAAATGTGAAATGATGATACATTAAAAACCGATGTAACCACCACAATTTTAAATGTAAGAATGCACACGTGAATGTCATGTGTCGCACTGGTGCCGGAAATCAGTTTGTAGGATGGAATTGCATACCTGTTGTTTTTGGTCGGAAAATATAGGATATTTAATTCTGGTTGTGGAGGAAGCTGACACTGCCATCCAATGATGTCCCATTCGTTACCGATTGGTGAAAGAGCTGTTGATCTAGCAGGTCAACGTAACACGTTGACACCATATATAGACTGTTGAAAGATAACACGGACGAGGGAGAACGTTATTTTGTTGGAAAACACCCCTTGAATGATGTTTATAAATTGAGGTGCAGAAGTTTGATTCGCCAGACAGACGGACTACTTTGCAGTCAGGGTGTGTGAATTAACATCGAGAGTGCTCCATCAATCAAAGGAAATTGCTCACGCCAGACCATAACTGTAGGTGCTGGCCCAGTGTCTCTAGGTGACAGAAAGATTGTTTTCAGGCGCTGGCATGGCCTTCTTTTAATCAATATACAACCATCACTGCAGTGGCGTAACGTACATTCCACAACTCTCGCACCGTGGAGATGGGCCAGGATTCTAGGGTTTCATAGACTGACTGACATCAAGTATGGCTTGGGGTCCCTATACTGACTTTGCAGGGGGCCCCTAATATTCTCTGTTAGGCCGCTACTTCTCTGGCACCAAGACAAAAACAGCTTTGATCGGAGAATACAACATATCGACACTCCACTCTCTAATGATTTCTAGTTTGACATCACTGAAGTCACACAGATGTCAATGATTTAGAGCTAATTATATGAACGCAGCAGGGCATCTGGCCGGGAGGTATTTCTTAAACTATCGATTTGTTACAGTTCGTGTCACTTTGGTGCAAGAAAAAACTGTAATTTCTGCTGTAGATGCACAACGTTCCCCAGTCACGTGGTGAATAATGTGATCTTCTCTGTCAGTGGTGACCCGTGCATGGTTCAGATATAATTTTCTTGAGGTAGTGCCTTTTCTGCACCACTACCGCCAAAAATCCAGCCCACAGTGGATAAATTCCTTCCACGTCTTTCTGTAATATCGCGGAAAGAAATTCGGCCTACCGACTACGGCAACTATTTCTTTGACGAAATTAGTCCTTGAATTTATTTGGGACGTGGGTAGCCTAGTGGTTAGAGCATTGGACTCCAGACCGGAAGGCCTGGGTTCCATGCCCGATGCCACCAAATGCCTGCCGATTATATACGGGGAACGTGCTCGTTAAATCAGTGGGTCCTAATGGTGTCGCCATCTATCATGTTGTACCGAGAAAAATCGCACTGTCACCTTCATGGGGGCTCAAAAGCTTAGGCTAACGACAGGCGTAAAATTCTAGCCCTTAGCCGCAATGAATTTTGTGGACCTTGATCTGATGTTACTGTCGATCAGGTGGCATAAGCAACAACAACAATTCTACCTTTTTAGCTTTATTATACAACTTCGTGTCTAAACTCAGCGAGCTGTTGATAATGGGTTATTCGTCGTCTTAAAGTTTTTTTGGACTTACATCAACTCACTACGTCAAATCTCAACGATAAATAACACTCAGGAACTTCATAGTACGTATTTAAAGTACACTTGATTCACATCCTCCACATGGTGCAACTAGCGCCACAGTTATGCGCATAGCAAAAAAATAGAATCAAAGTTTTCTTTCAGATGTATAAACATTCTTACCAAATTTCGTTGACACAGTATAAATCTTTCTTTGAGAAAGGATTTTTATTTCCTTCAGTGTATTTTACTAATGAAATCAAATGAAGTTACATAATAAAAGATATTTCTAGTTCAAAAAGCAAACTACTACAAATTAGTTGAATTTAGGCCTTAAAAGCAAAATAAAATCCACGATACGAATGAGGAAAGTAAAAGACCACAATACTAGAGGCGATTAGAAATAGATGAAAAAATACGAAATTTCCCTAATGGTCATGATTGCGAATACCATACTCCAGAGAATAAATGCTAATAGCGAATCATTGAAATAAGTTGAGTTATATATATATATATAAAATCAATATTTCTCTACAAGAGAGAGATGAATTAACGTGATTAAAACTGAAATGAATTGTAATTACAAGATAACCAGACAACAGAATTTAAAAGGAGATATGAAAAATTGAAATAACAGAGTTAAATATAAAAGAATGAATGCTACAGTAATTTTAAAAAAAGGATCTAGCTCACTAAAATCTCTAGAAAATTATATTCAAAGTTTCAAGAATGAATTGGAAAAATAGACAAGAAGCAATTGATTTACCAGGGCTCTCGTTTGAAGAGGAAGATGGACAAGCTCGAGGGCAGTAAAAGGGAAAGAATATTTTTGGTAAAAGTGTAGAAGTTGGTTACGAATTTTTAAAAGAAAGAAAAATTTCATAAGGAATTCATTTTATGTCAAATGCAATAGGACAAGAGCAGAACTATTCTTAGGAGCTGAGATTTATCAAACTGTTATAGAATGCTTTATTGTATTTTCGACGAGAGATTATAACCTGAAATGTTAAAAAGAAAGCTACACAAAAGTTAGAGGAAACTTACAAAGACGATATTGAATCTTTTAATTTTGACGATATGAATTGGAGCAAGAAAAGAAAAGAAGGATGTAATGAAAACTCCCACTAGAAATTTATCGAGTTGTAAGAATGTAGAAATATTTTTGAAAATATTTTTAACAATACCGTTATCGAATGCATCAGGTAAAAGATCTTTTTCAGTTTGAAAATGTGTTAAAAATAGTATAAGAAGTACTATGGGAGAAAAGATAAATTGAACAACATGACTATATTATATACAGAACAAAAGGTTTTGGATAAAATAGATATAGCAAAAATAATTGAGGAATTTGCCAAAAAGAAATCAAGTTTTATAGTAAAATTGTAAGCTCTTCAGTAGGGTTTTTAATTTTTTTTATGCACAGTTAAGATTTTTCTTTAGCCGTTTATTATTATCAATACATTTTATTTTGAGAATTTTCAGTAAGCGACTCTTTTTACTATTTTCGTTTTTCGACTCTTGAACTCATGGGCCTCAAACCTTTTACCGCCAGGGGCCTCTAACTACCTTAATCCGCCTCTGGATATGTTTTTGCTTTCTTTCAGATAAACTGTTGAAGGCTTGGTCAATTGAGATTAAGTGCAATCGTATTACATGCTTTGAGTTTAGTTTGTCTTTGTACTTTGTTTTTGTAGCCATTAACGTTGAGAAATATATTTCACTTAAACACAATGTTCTGAATAGCATTAAAATGTTTATAGCTGTGTGATAAATCTGTGTATTTTGCACGAATTTGAAACCTAAATTTAAGAAGCTGTTCTTAATGAAGTTTAAGTTTTAACATCGAATCTGTTGATATGTTGAGAAGTTGTTTCCTCCCCCCCCCCCTCATTATAGGTGTTTTTTCCACAAATGCAAAATGGTCCATTTTCCATTAGAAAACTGTTTAGTTTTGCAAGGCGTTGTGCTAACTAACGAGTATAAAATTATGTCGTGAAACCCGAGTTAGTAAACAATGGAATATTCACAATCTAGTAGGAAGTATTTATGTATGTTAAAACGTTTTAATATATTCCTTTATTATATTATAATAAAAGTTTAAAAAGTGTTGCAAATAAAATTTTCAGTTTTAGTGAATAGGGGATGAGCTTTAGGTACTTGTAACTCTACAAACTTCATAGAGAACGTAAATCCGCTTTGTATACATATTTATTTCTTCTCGAACTTTTTATAGGGACTCGTGGAACCCTGGGTAGGCCTCATGGAACCCCAGGGTTCCATGGAACACTGTTTGAAGACCACTGACTTAATCTATCCTAATATGTTTTCCTAGTCTTCCAAAGACTCTTCAATTTTGATATGGAAGCTTAGTATCAAGTCCAGCCATTCTGCCCAGCATTTTATCCGGAGGAGGACGAACGCTACCATCCTTTGCTCATTTCAGATAATTTTATCTCAATTAGGATGGCAATATCATCACCTCTATCAAGATTCGAAAACGTTCCTTAATAGACTGCAGTAAAGTTCTAAGGTAATTGGATAAAATAGCCTATTAACTTCACCAGACAGCAATGAACTTTTGTACTCTTCTTAGACAAGTTCTTGAAAGTGAATAAGGTCATATGTAGATGCAGAAGGAACGAGACATCAGATGCTATGAACATAATAATTGTGAATGACACAGTTAAACAGAAAGTAGATGACTTATTTGAGCTTTAATCTCTCTGGTTGTTCATACTGACCTTTTGTACTCTAGGTAGACTGAAAAGACTGTGTGACCAGGTGGACTCAGACTTCAATGGAGCATTGGGAGGAGAACCTTGCTTCATATGTTATATATAATATGCTGGTGTTATTGATGATGAATGAACTAAATTCATCTGACGTCATAATCACATGATAATTTTAAACCACGTGTTTTTAGCCAATCAAGTTCAAAAACACGTGTGACGTCATAGTCACGATAAATGCAATTATCTATTTTCAGCAAATCAGTTCATGCACTTCGTTGTTACCAAATTACGCTTTTTACAGAAACTTTTTTTTAAAAAAATTTATATTTGTCACTTTATTTAAAAGTACATGTATAAAACAAGACTTTTTTCCCTTTAATTTTAAAATCTTTTGGCAGAAATTTCTTTTTATAACTCTTGAGCATCTTTACCCAATCATGCAATTTGAAATTTTACCTAAGTATTACAAATAGAATAAAAAGTACGAGCTATAGTTTATTGTCCGTTTTGAATTCATTGTAGAGCACGTGTTTATATTATCATGTGACCGTCATGAATTTAGTCCATTCATCATCCAGGATGATATTATTCGATTCCATCAAACTAGGCTTATTGATGAACGTCTTGAGAATGAAGGTTAGAAGTGAATGAAATGGTCAGCTCGATTTCTGTTCTTAATCACTTGCATATTAGACTACGTTTTCTAGTATCCCAGATTATTGGGAATACTGAGCTTGACGTTAAGGGGCTCAGGGGTGTTGATCTTGTCTCGAGGGGGGAAAATATGAACAATTTTCAAACAGGTATACTTACTTTAAATTTAAATTAAATAATTCGAATCTTTTACACATTATTTACAAAAGATTATGGTTTAAAAAAAGTACAAAATCTTTGAAATATAATCATATTTTTGAAAATTATAATCATATGCAAATAAGAAATAATTTTGTAATAAATATTAATTAATTCTTGCGTCGGGTACGCTATTTTCTAAAATAGTAGCCTTTGATGTATAAAACTTTACAGAATTATAAAATGTATCATACTATTTAAGCTCTAGTAATTTAAGAATAATATATCTTTATTATTTCAAAATATTTGAAAAATATTGAAATTTTTAAAGAAAATTTTGAAATATAATTTTTTTATTTTAAAAAATATTAATTTATTATTCTATTTATTTAAAATTATTACGGTGTAATAAGGGTACATTTAACTTTATAAATCAATTTATTGCTAGTAATTAAAGCTACTACTTTTGAAAATAGCATACCCAACGTAAAACTTAATTAATATCTCTTATAGGAATATTTCATATGCTTATAATTTTTAAAAATATGATTATATTTCAAACATTTTACCCTTTTCTGAAGACCCCTTCCTTTATAAATAATGTGTAAAAGATTCGAATTATTTAATGTTAATTTCAAAGAGTTTTATATTTTCAGCCCTCTAGAGAAAGTTAACACCCCTCAGGCCCCTTAAGACGCACATTTCAATTTCTCTTTTGTCTCTGAGTACGGCGCACGTTCGTCTGTGTTTCGTTTCATTTTCTAAAGTTTGTATAACTATTTTTTTTGTTTAATTTTTACTTTTTCTTGCCAATATGGCATTGTTATTGGATTTCAACGAAAGTGATATTGAATGAGAATATTTGCTGGAAAGCGATGAATACCACATTGACTCTGATATGGATTTATCTATTTGTGATGAAGAAGAGGAACAGCAACAACAACAACAACAAAAAAAAAAACAGTATACATTCCTCATATACGGGGAAAAGCTTTTTGTTCCAAGAAACATTTCGAGCAATATCGTTAAAATTTGTTATTTTAATTCGAATTTTTCCATTTTTCCCCAAATTTTTGTAGCTGATACATTTTGTAACTTAACTTTTGTAATTTTATATGATCCCAATAAAAGAAAACCTACATTATAACGTTTCCTGTGCTGGTTACACTGGCTGTATACCTAAATAAGCCATGTATACACATGAGGTTACAATGGGATTTTACCTTATACATAGAATGTATCCTTTAGTGGTTACATGGTAGGCAAGGTAATTAATCTTACAGAGGAATTTTAGGAATACTTTGGTAGTATAGTTACTGCCTGAAAACATCTTCCGCCGTCGTCAATTGAGCTAGTACAAAGTTTTTCCAATATGGAAGTACCTATTCTAGTGTCCGACAATCTTAATGAAAATGTGGAATATCGATACATACTGTACATTACAAGTAAGGACCAACACATTTTTTTTTATAAAAATCAATTTGTTTAATTTTTATTTTACAAAAATCTATGAAATTATATAGATATGGAAATTATGCAAAATTCAATAATAACAAATATTGAAAACAAGATTCTTCCAAAGGTCACGTTTTTAAAGTTCATTTGTTTTCAATTTCGTAACAAAGGACTGACTCACTGGCGTTAAAAGTCCTGAGTGGGCTCCATATCAAAATTTCTTGCACACCCTTTTTTTGGGGGGGGGGGCTTAACTCATTAGCAAATTTCCTCGTATATGTTGGGGCTCCAGAAGCTTGGGGGGCCCCGTATCATAGATACGCTGATACTGTGGTAGCTACGCCCCTGAAAAGCCTGTTTATACCTTCAATTTTAGATGTCAATTTACATGTAAGAAGAGTGAGACCGGGGTATTGAAGAGTATTAGTTATGAGCTCGGCCATCGAGTTACGGATTCAAGTCCTGATTTTTTAAAACCTATTGTGTAGCTGGGCTGATACATGTTCTCTGTTCTATGAGGATGATGCCTCTGTTCAGAATTTTCATACTAAAGAACACTGGAAATTAAAAGATTAGAATACCAACTTAGGTTTCGTACTTGTTACTAGACAATGGTTCAGAATTTGCTTATAGCACTCATATGACTTTTTTTAAAGCAACTTTAATAAACAATCAACTCAATACGAAGGCTATTGTATACTCTCTAAAAATATAACTTTTCTTATCTAGTAGATACATTAAACATAAAGATCATTGCGTTTAGTTTATCTAGAAGATAAGAAAAGCTATGCTTTGAATTTGTTAATAGCTTGAGAAAAATAGAGGCAAAAACGTCAAACAAGATCTGATGTATGAAACCTTGATTATACAAACGTTGATTAGTGAAATTTTAAATTCTCTCAAAGTCAAAGTATATGTAATTTAACTTATTATTTTTTAAAATCCATAATGTATTTATATTACCAAAACTTATATTTTCCATATTTATTTCTTTTTCTAATTACAAAACTGAACTCTACTTAATTCTCATCTGAAAATTAAAAAAGTTGGAAAAAATGCGAGAGCGCATGCACATACGTTCCACCAATATGAATAATTTATTCTGTATTATTAAAACATATAATTTTTGCAATATTACAATCCTCATTGAATTACCTTTATTCTAATTCACAATTCAAAAATATTTTAAGTATATTCATTTCAGAATCTTTAGGAGGAAAAGGGGGGGGGGATTACAAAAGCTCCTGATAACCATTACACGAACTGTGAGTTTTTATCAACTTTAAACATTAAATACAACATTTTACAACATAATTAAATATTTCCCGTTATAAACACCTTTATTGTCAATTTTTTTGTGTTTCCGGTTGTTTTCATCTACTATCGCCTTTATTTTTATATCGTTGTTTCTTAATATTCTGCTGTCTGGAGTTCATCATCATATACTTCTGTCTGCAATTCACCGTTTTGTGCTTCTGTCTGGAATTCGTCATTATTTATTTCCTTCTGGGGATTCATCCTCATATACTTCTGACTGAAATTCACCGTCAGGTACTTCTGTCTGGAATTCCCTTTCTTGTACTTCTGTCTGGAATTCCCCGTCTTGTACTTCTGTCTGGAATTCACCATCATTTACTTCTTTCTGCGATTCCCCGTCATATACTTCTGTTTGGAATTCAGTATCTTGTACTTCTGTCTGAAATTCACCATCATATCCTTCTGTCGCTTCATTGCATGCTTCTCCCAATATAAAAGCTGTTATTTGCTGCAAACAACCTCCAGGGACCTCTTCAGTAGCCTCACATCGAACTTTCTCCATGTCTTTCCATTTGCATGTCTAATGGTAAGGGGAATTATAAAACATTTTTACAATATAAAATAAATATGCCTATTGAATATTACGTGTTGGAAAATAAAAACTGTTTCTTTACGTGAATATTTCTTCTTAATATTCATTTTATTAAAATGATCTCTAACCTGTTGTTTTGATTAATTGTTTTCCAGAAATTCATACTTAAGAAATTCAGATGTAAATTTACTGTTTTCTTATAAATTTTAATAAGATTAGTTTTGTGTAATTCCTTACAGGGTGAAATAAATTACTAAAATTTTAACTATAATAAATTGTAAATTAAGCATTTATAGATTTACAATGAAAGAACCTTTGGGCAGCTTTTGTATTTAATAAGTAAAAAATGAAAATAAAAACCTTTTGAGGGAAAAGAATTTTATATTCACAATTCGACATTTCAGTATTGTGGAAAAACACTTTGAATTTCAAAAGCAACCAAAATAAGGAAAAAAAATCCTATGATGTTAATTTTGTACTATACAGTTCGAATTAATTGGGACAAATGGTAAAAAACGATTTTTCTAAGCCCCTTCTAAGCAGCGCACATATTTTTAACTTCATCGTGGAACCTCACTTGTATAGCACTTTTCGTTATTTGTTATGTTGTCGTTCAACTCATCTTAGCTAAACGATTCTTGAGAAAATGCCATAAATTCTCAATAGGATTTTGGTCTGGTAAATTACAAGGACAATTAAGCACTTTTATATTTTATTTTCCCGCATAAAAGTGTGGATCAACATCGAATGGTGACAAGAAGCCACATTATGTTGAAATGTTCCGTCAAATGTTTCCATGGATGGAACAATTATACTGCGTAAATATTTCTATGTATTTGACATAATTCATCATGCCTTTAAAAGGAACTAAGCTTCCAGTGCCATTTGTTGTAAATAAACCCCCAAGACATCTGTTTAGAAGGATATTTTGCAGTCTGTTGGATATGATCTGGCAGCAGATTTTCAACTTCACTTCGTCTAACTACACTTGATTTGTATCCCTGTACAAATAAATGAGTTTCATCCCTAAAAAGGTACCTCCTTCTAGTCGTTAAAAGCCCCAGGATCGGTATTTTTAGCCTATGCTAAGCGTTTTTTCATCGTTTTCTGAATTAGAAATTGCTTTTTCCTGTCTTGATGCCTTACGGCTAACTTCCACAACCCTTTTTCTGTACAGTTGAGGTACTCATTTCAACACCAGAATCCAGTAAATCCCTTTGAGGTCTGTGCTTGTCTTGCTTTGATTTATTTTGCTAGTTCTTATTAGAATTTTATCAGTTCTTGGAGTAATTTTCCGTTTGAGCCCACATTTTTCTTTTCTTTTTTGAGACAATGGTCAAAAATCTTGAAATGTTCTTAAAATTCTTGAAACACTTGATTTGCCCACATCAGCTACCGTTGCTATATCTCTCACAGTCATAGAAGTGTGTTTATTACGAGTGATTATCTTAGAACTTTTCTCGGAGTATATATATAGTATCCATCTCTGAGCAAGTAAAAGTAAAAAGTGAAACTCAAAATTATGATCACCAGTTAACACAGTAAAAGGCTCACAACTGAGCAACTAATGTACTAAATCCAATCAAACGAGTAAATTATAGTCAAGGCCGATCAGCCGCACTATTTCTGGCAGATATAACCAGTTTCAGGTGGTTCGGGATTAATTCGAAAAGTAAAGTACATTAGGCTATTGTTATGTTTTAATTCAGGGTATCTACTTTTATTGTTCCCTAAGTAGAATTCGAAGACAAGTTGTTTTGGAGGTTGAATATAAACAAAGATAGATAACGAGCATTAACAAAAGGAACGCGGAAATCTGTTAGCTTTAATTGATTGTAAGAATGTAAATTTTATTATACATCTTTCGAATATTATCTTGTGGTAAATAGAAAATCAGATTTTTTTTTGATTATTTTTCTGCTCATATTTCATGATATGTTAACAAGTACATAATCTTTACATCAAAAATTGTTTCCTTGTATTACACTTTGCCTTTTACCGCACTAACTATAAAGAAAAATCATTTTAAAATGAGCCTAGTTAACTGATTTATGAGGAATTGAAAATGTATTTGAAAATATGAACTTAAAATACTTGAAAAGTATTATTTCTCTTTAAAAACATTTATTCTTATTTTGTGATGCCTCACTGAGAAGAATTTAAATTTCAAGCTCTTAAATACTAATAAACTTATGTTCTTGATGAAGGTAAGTGTTAACTGTCAGCAAGTTTCAAACGAAAAGTAGGTTTTAAGAAACGTTCAATCTGAGAGGAAATGTCTTGGAAGTTTACTTGCATTATCTGGAGGTTCATAACCTTACTTTCGGGTTTGAGCAGATTTCAGACGAAATAACAGAAGAAACAATATTGTCTGAGATTAAGATGTTTTATGCATTTGTTATTTTTACTGTAAACACACAAAGTAGTATATAAATTTTATATGAAAATTATATTTGTATCTGAATGTGTATTATTTGATTTACTTTCTTGGAGCGGTTGAATGAGGCCTTTGGTTTCTGACGGTAGTTGGAAGTTGCGATTAAACATAGAGTTTGAGCTTTTATAAGATAGCAATAAATGTGTTTTTAAAAAATCGAATGAGAGTCGTAGAAGGATAAGTTACAATGAAAACAAATTCAATTTTTAGAAAAATAATATTTTTATTTTAAAATTACATGCAGTGTTCAATCGTTTTCATTGAAGGAGAATAATTAGTGCATAGTAATTTTTAAATATTAAAGAGAAAAATACTGTCAGAAAATTTAAATATTATGTTGTGTAGAATGATAAACTAGGATTATGGAATGGTTAAACAGGGCGAAAAGTACTCACCTTACGATCTTTTTCTTGGCAATTTCTAGGATCTATTTCCCCACTCCTCATAAGCTCTAAAATTAAAAATTTAATTAATTATAAGTATTAATTCATGATAATGTAAAATGTATAAATTTAATGGTTTAATATTTAATTTTAGATTTAGTTCATCGTGGTTCATAACCCTCAAAAGTTCAATTTACATTATTATTTTTACAAAACTGAGCAAAATAGGAAAAGAATTAATTTTTGAATTAAATGCATATAAAAAGATTCTAAGCTGGACAAAATTCTAGTTTAAAGACAAAATCTTATATAGTAATCCACAATAAAAATAAAAAATTGTATAAGAAAAACTTACCTTTGAATTTACTTCTCAGCATTTCTCCAAATATTTTGCAATCTGGAAACATTTCGAGAAAATTTGAAGGTAGACCACTTGGGCCACCATGTCCCCAATGAGGACCACCGGGGTGTACACAAGGACTACCATCAGGTTCATCCGGTCCTCTAGAGTTCCAATGAGGATTTTCTGGTAGTCCCCCAAAGATACCATCTTCTCTACATGGACCGGCTCGCTGTCCTCGTGGACCACCATACTGTCCACCGGGCCAACCACCGTACTGTCCTCCGGGCCCACCACCACCACCACCATACGGTTTACCTGGACCACCACCATGTTGACCTCCAGGTCTACTACCGTGTTGCCAACCAGGACCTCCACCGAATTGCCACCCAGGCCTACCACCGTATTGACCTCCAGGTCTACCACCATTTTGCCATTTAGAACCAACACCGTTTTGCCATCCAGGACCACCTCCATAATGACCTCCAGGACCACCACCAAATTGACCTCCTGGACCGCCACCAAATTGACCTCCTGGACCACCACCAAATTGACCTCCTGGACCACCACCAAATTGACCTCCTGGACCACCACCAAATTGACCTCCTGGACCGCCACCGTATTGATTACAGGGGTTACCGAATGGTCTCCCAAATCCACCATATTGTCCTCCAGTTGATGGCAGTGATGATCGGCCTATATCAATAGGCCCTTGAGCAAAGACAGAAACTGCCAAGAGAGAAATCAATGTAATTATAAAAAAACGATTCATCATGATTATTGAATGGAATCAAATACAGACACAAAATAAATGAAAATCATTTTTATACCAAATCATGACGTCTACTGTTAGCGTGCTTAATATAGTTTTAGTAGCGTGAAAAGTTATGACATTGAACAAAAAATGTTTAACAAAATAAAAGGAAATGTATGAAATTGAATGTAGGAGATTGTAGAATGGTGATGCTACTTCTTCAAAGAATAATGGTCTGCTGTAAATATTTTGTGAATTTTGAATCTATATTATAAAAAGTAGGTCATTGTTAAGCACATAACATTGCATGCAATTGCCTCATTTCTTCTTTTGTAAGCGAAATCATAACAAGAAATTATGTAATTTTCATTTCTATTTCCTCGTAAAATAATTAGAAAAGTGAAAAAGCTCCTATGCATTTCATGCTATTTTTTGCTTTTGTTTTTTCTTTTTTTAACTTAGACATTAAATTCATTTTATTTTAAAACTGAAAATTTGTTATTGTTTCAATAGTGTCAAGCAGCATTAGAGAATATTGCATAAAACTTGAAGTAGGGAACTTATTAGCAAGAAAATAAATTATTTAATCCAAATGGAAAAAATATATTAAAGTCTGCCTAAATAAGTGATATATTTTACCATGAAAAAGGTTTTTTTTATCTGTTTAAAAATAAATCTTGACTAATCAGGAAAAATTTTAAGATGCTAAACAATGAAAAACACACCAATGGAATCTAAGAAATAAATTTCAAAAAAAAAAAATTCATTTACTTTGGAATATTAATGCTACTGGATGGAAAATTAAACGTATTGTGCTATAATGTAGATTGCCTGGCTAAAATAAAGAAAATATATTTTATTGGAAAAGACATATTTGTGAAGCTTTTACTTGTTATTGTTATATTCATTTTTTGGTATAAAGAATTATTAGAAACTTACTAAACCTTTTGACTCCTGTGATTAAGGTTTTATAAACATGGAACAAATTTTCATTGAAAAACATTCAAATTAGCTCTCAACACTAACATTTTACTTAGTGTTGTAATAAAAGCTAAAATTTTGTATACATCTGAGTAAAATATATAGGGTGTCCAAAAAATGACATTAACTTTTAAAATTATTATAAAATAGACTATACAAGACTTTCCATTTGACTGGTTTCCTTTATATTCATAAGAAAGATCATAGTTTCTATTTTAAATGAAAAAGTTTGAGTGGCACATTCGCTCCTTTGAACATTCTCGTTTTTAAATGTCTTCACCGCAAGAAAAATCTCAGGTTTTCAATATAGGTTTATCAACATAAATCTGCAACTTACATGTGTGAAAGTCGTAAATGAGCATCACACATCGGGTTTGGAAGTAGAAAGTCCTCTTGACACTATACGTTGAACTTTGTAGGGATACGATAAAATCATTGTTACCAAATTTTCACTTAGTGAAATGAGTGAAGAAATCCAATTACCGGCCATTAATGTTGATCCTAACACGCCTGTCTAAAAGGTGGCCATCGGAAATAATTATAGTGTCGATGCTTTGTCGCAAACAATGGTGCGCATATGAGATCAGGCAATAACTGTAAAATCTGATATTTCTTATGGAACGAAAAATCTTCACATTTTAAATTGATAATATTGAAGGTGTACATTACTTTCCGGAGATACCGGTATATCTAGAAAGAAGTCAAATTAAGTTCGTTCAAACCATGGTATTGATTTCTGAGCCATGATCATTTTAATCCGCTAAGGACACTTTACGACCGCATGTCAGGGCGTTAGTAGTCTTCATTTCTTGTTTCAGTATGCGTAATCAACTCAAGGAGCTGGTGCCATCGCCTCACATATTTTAAAAGCATACAGTCCAGTGATCTCTTTCGGTTGCAGGTAGATAAGTTATACATCACTAAAGTCTACCTCATAAACTGTTCAATACTTAGAACACACCCTTGTAGGTAAGCTATAAATATGTACCCCACGCACAATGCAATTAGAAACCATTTTTCACAAACATACCACAAATTTAGTATTTTCTATTACCTATTTTGCACTGAAAAGACAGTAAGAATGATTATCCCGTATATTCTTTCTACCAGGTATATATTGTCACTTGAAAGATTCACTTATTATATTGCTTCAAGTGAATTTCTTTTTATATAATTCTTCTCTTAAATTACTTTTCAGGCCTTCTTTTTGTTATGGCAGCTTTGTCACAATTTTCAAATTAGATTCTCATTTTTCCCAGCTGATTGCGGCTCTAGAGATCGGGATGAATCGTAGCTGCTTGGGGTCACAGCAATATAACTTTTGCTCGCCATATGTTTCGTATTATCATCTTGATGGAAGACGAAGTTTGCTGACATTCCACTTCATCGGTCCTTTTTCGAAAGTTATTCTTAAAAATGTTCAAAGTATTTCGTTAATAAAGACAAATTCTTCCTTTTCCATATTTGATTCAGCTCCAATGAAAGTGTAAACTCTCCCTTCTTACTCCAATTGTGGTAATTTCTTTTAGGGCCAGTTCTTTCCCAATTCCTATCTATTGATGAAGCGGCCAGCAATGGAGTGCTATCCCCAAATAATCAGTAATCTATATCCCTTGGTTTAAGGATGTGTTCGAAATCCTGAGGCTGAGGACAGCCGCCAGGCTGGTCGTGTCAACAAGCACACAGGTGAAAAACAGACTCATAAATTTGTATATCCTCCTTTCTTGTAGATTGTTTCATAAGAGAACAGCCGCTGGAACAATTCCCGGCTGGATGGCGTAGTTGGTTTGGCCGGTTACGGGTTCTACCCTGGTTCAAGTCGGTGGATTTTTGTGATGCAGAAAATCGACAGCGGCCATGTCGTATGATTGATGATGTGGCATGTAAATGCTTCCTATAGTGCCTGTTTGGCTTGGGTGCTCTCAAAATATAAATTTTTAGAACAAGTTCGCACCATCAGAGCTCAGGTGCCTCCCTCTGGAGAGGAAATTGGGTGTCAAAGTTACTTGCAGCAATCGGAATCTCCAATATGATGCCACACTAAAAAGTGATACCAGCTCCCGGAGAAAGTTCTAGGTCTGCAATGGTAAAAAGACCAATCAGTAGCCTCATTAAAAATTGAGAACAAAACAGAATTTTAGAATTATTCCAGCCAGGAAATATAGTTTATTTATGAAATTATCGATCCCCCTCCCCATTGACGTAACTAATAAGCAGCTTACACAAAGCAGCACACACAACCGTGATATCCTGCATTTTAAACTCGTTTAACCGGATTCACAGTTCAGATTCTTCTCATATTCGAGGTTATGTAAGTTTTTGGGCTCTTAACTTTGGATTTCCTTTCTCTTTGTAGAACCACTCAAAATATTTTGTTGGCTACTGATCTCATCCCTAAATAATTTTGTAACAACTATAGTTTTTCAGAATCAATAAAGGTTTTTGAGCAGATTTGTCATCTTTCATTATGTTGATAACAGTGAACAATTTTTGGAACTTTGCAAATAACGGTTTCTTTTCTGGAACTCATTTCAAGGGATTCTTAGAGTGAATAATTATGCAAGTGGTAAAGGTGATTTATTTTTTAAGTTATTGAAGCTTGACTTTAAAGAGCTTTTAAGCTAAATTTGAAACAGAAAAAAAAATGATAATAAACTGGTTTATATTTCCAGACAAAGTATCTTTTTCATATTTTTTTAACTAAAAAAAAAAATTGATTAAGTGAATTTTTTTTCACATAGAGGGAAGGAATGGACAAAAGCACTGACAAGGAATATTAAATTATTTTTCGGTAAACTTTAACCTGTTACTCATGCGTGAAATTCTTTAACTTTCCAAAGTATAAAAATTTGCACATTGTTCAGATCTATGCAAACTACGATAGTTTTTTAGAAGATGAAGTAACCAAACTAATTTAATAATTTATGATAAACAGGGCCGCCGCGTGGGTAGTAGGCGCCTTTGTTCAAGTTGAAAATCGGCGCCCCTTTATGGGGTTCTGTTGCACTCTTATAAAGTGCTACAAATTATATGTGAAATACTCTTTTATAGTATTCGAAATTTGACTTTCAAACTGAAAAGCTTTAACATCATAATAATAAAAACGTTTGTCTTATTGTTTTTTTATTATTTCATAAATTTTAAAAACAAAACAATGCAACAATTATATAACATTTTTTAAGTAAAATATAAAAATTAGAAAATATATTCAAATATTGATTCTCCTAGCTTTAGCAGCTACAAATGCTCGTATGAATTCCTTTATATTTAATTTATCTAAAATTTCGCTGTCTATGGATATAATTGACAAGCCGATAATCTCTTCTGCGCCATAGTAGATCGCATGTAGTTTTTTATAATTTTAAGTTTTGAAAAACTTCTTTCTCCAGTAGCCACCGAAACTGGCAGGGTTAAAGAAATCCTTAAAGCTATTGCAATACTTGGAAATGTATCGATAAGATTGTTTTCATAAATATAATTTAAAACATTAATAGCTGACATGTCCTCTTTGGTAAAACATCAGAAATATTTTATTTCTTCAAACAAATTTAATCCATCTATGTCCTTTTCATTAATATTTTTAGTATCCGTTAATTTTCGTTCTAATTCTTCACAATGTTTTAAAATTTCATTGTCACTCCAACTTTTTAAATTAGGTATGTAGTAACCTTGAAGTAATTGTAATGTTCTTTTAATTGACTGAATGTTTCTGAAATTGAAGAAGTAGCAGTGTCTAATATTATATTGTAAAATTTAACCTTAAACTCTTGTCTTGGATTGTTCGTCTGTTTGTTCATTTTGAAATAGTTTATTTTTAAACCTGTTTCGACTTTGTGGAAAATCAGTATCCACCCCCAAATCATCAGCAACGACATTGCATGTTCATACGCTTCATCTGATCTACGATTATTTAGTTCTGATATAAGATTTTGTAAATTGTCAGTCACGATTTGTAAATCACATTTAGAATTTTGCATTATTTGATTTACAACATTTACTCAATTTAAAATATCATGTCAGATGTTAATGGAACAAATGAATTTAAACGAGGAAACCTTCAAAATCAAATTTTTTGCTTAGGTTCTTGATTCCATGTCTCTTGTTTGATCTTCTTGAATATTTTTTAACGCTTTCAAAATTCCCTTCAAATTATTTTTCAACGGTCTTAAAGCTTGAATTCTGCTTTCCCATCTGGTGTTGGAGAGTGGCTTTAAAGTTAGATTTTCAACATACTGTTGCAAAATAGACCAACTTTTAACGGATGAAGAAAAGTAGTTGTAAAGCTCCTGCACTACTCCGAAGAAATTAACTGTTTCGAAAGAAATTTTAGCATGCATCATTTACAACTAAATTTAGAGAATGGGCAGAGCAGGGGATATAGAGTGCTCTCGAAATATTTTCAATAATTTTTTGTTGCAATCCTTTGTGCTTTCCTCTCATATTAGCACCATTATCGTAAGATTGACCTCGTAAATCTGATAAATTTAGTTCTAACGATTTTAAATGTCCATTTATGAATTCATACAGACCCTGTCGAGTAGTGTCGTCGACAGATTGAAATCCTAAAAAATGTTTTTCAATTTGGGCTTTATTGGTTTCCTCGTTCTTATAAACAAATAGAATTACAACAGTCAACTGTTCGGTATAACTGATATCAGGTGTAGTATCCAGAATTAATGAGTAATATTTTGACGATTTAATCATATGTAATAAATGCTTTTTCATTCCTTCTGAAATAATGCTTATAAAAGCATTTGTTTTTGCTCTCTTATTCTGTGTAACAGGTACTAAATTTTAACTTTTATCTAATAAATGTTTAAAATTAACATGTATTTTTTAGTTTTTCACACAACACTTCACTACAGATAGAAAAGTAAATGTGTTTTTAAAATAGCAGTGAGCTACCACAGTATACCAAATGTCCAAAACACATTTGAAGTTCATGAATTTGAAAAAATTCAATATTAAGTAAGCAAGGGCCCAGATCGAAAAATATGACAAGTTTGAGATCCTCTGTTCTAATCTATGGTGCTGACGAGTACTGTTTTTTATTTAACTCAATACAAATACTCATATAATTTAAACTGTACAAAATATATACTGTGTTACAGGTACTTAGTTACTCTCTTCTATAAACTTGCAAATTTTCTGCTGTAAATTAATGTTTACATAGAAATTTTTAATAATTACAAAACAACCTGATTTTACTATGAATATTGAAATTCATTAAAATTCCTTCAGTTTGATTGTTATAGGAATACCTAAAATTTTAATTTTACAATTTCTGTGTCATTTGGTTGAATTGTTTGGCAATGTTTGTAGGTTTAAGCATAAAAAATTTACAAATTTAATGAAAATTTACATCGTATGCATACCTTACAAAAGATAGTATATTTTTTAAGAACTGTTATTCAACTCTTTTTTTAAAAAAATAATATTGTGTAGATATAATGCTTGACATGAATTTTTTTTCGTAAAAATTAATGTACATTAAGTTCTGTTCCATAACATACATAAAGTACATTAACAATTTTTTGTAATTTTTTCACTTTTTGTTTTCTATTGGCTTATATTTAAGATATTAAGATTGTACAATGTTCGAAGAACTGTTGTATATCAGTTGATTTTTTTTTCAATGATACTCTACATATGAAAAAGTAAGAAATCGTGTACATAAAATAAAAAAATTCTCAAAAATGTAAAAAAATAAACAAAACTTTTTTGTTTTCTTCTTTTTGTGATCTGAAGTAAATTTCAAATGCTTTACCCAGAGTAATATATTTCTCAAAAAGTAAGAATAATTTTAACACAAATCTGTGTATTTCAGTAACCAAATGTTCAGTGAATAATCTGGTTACGATAAATTTGAATTTTTAAATCTTTGTATGATACAAGACGTAAACAGTATTATATTCAGAATATGATGAATTGTGCAAATATAAATCACATCACAAACGTTGTACAAAAAGTAAATGAAATTTTCAACAAAGAATAATTCTACAAAATTAAGGCAAAAAATTTCATATTAACCAGCCTTTCTATCATTTACACATGTTGTAAACATTAATTTACAATCAACTTTTGTTTCCTTGTTTATTATGAAAGCAAATCTTTCTGTTTCTGAAAGCTAGTTTTTCTGTAGTATCATTTGAATCAAGAATATTTTACTGCATTTATTTTTATTATTTTTTATAAGAAAAATTCAGAGAATTTATAAAGTAAAGTGAATTCTAGACCGGGGATCGGTATACTTTCAAGAAAGAACCAATTGTTAGTGAAACAAGATATTGAAAGTATCAGACACCTACTTGATATGAGCTTCCAGGAAAAAGGTCCCCCATCTCAGCAACAGTCGCGTTAAGACTGTCATGCTCCAATTAATATTTTTTATATTATTTATGAATCAAGTTTTACACACAGGCATTAACATTTTCCATTCCCTCAAAAATGAAGAAATATTATAGATATTTTTTATTTATTTATTTATTTTTATTTCTATAGCTCAGTGCAAGTGCGATCAGTGCCAAAATATCAATGCTAGGAATTAAACTTTGAAGTTTCTGAAAAAAAAACTTCAATTTCATGTTTACATTAATAGTTAAACTTTATAAAACTGTTCTTGCATAGAAAAGTGTGTTTTGGAAGATGTATTCAAGCAAAGAAAACAAGTATTGATGCATATTAATCAACATAAAAGTATCATAAAAGTCAATTGAAATATATATATAAATATAGACGAAAATCTTAAAATTAGCTATGTAACACGGAAAATTTACAAAACAAAAATTTTTTTAAATTAGATGCCATTAGGCTGGACATTATTTTCACTGCCTCCATGTAAAGGAAAGCAAATAATAAACGTATGTTTTGATTTTATTTTAATATGATAAAAATATTTGTACATTTTTAAAGTCTTAAGGGAAAATACAAAATAAATCAAAAGTAAAGTCATAATTATCGTTTGCAGTTTTAAAGGAATTGAAGAAATTACTCATTTAAAATTACGTCAAATCTCTCTCTCTTTGAAAAACGTAGCTAGGTATTTAAAGACCCTGGTGCAAAAAAAAAAGAAAAAAAAAAAATGAGGGCTCTATTTTGGTTGAATTATTTCAAGTAAAAAAGTAAAAATATGGGAATATTTTAAATATATACAAAGCTACAATTTTTACTTACTGTCTTCTCTTTCTTGGCGTTGTTTGCGCTTAAACGCATCCCACTTGGTTTCTTTCTTTTTTTTTAATCTAAATTTTAGTTTTATAATTTATCTAATACGATTTGTATGTGCTCGAGTATTTACTGAGGTTAAAAGGAAGCAGAAACGTAATGCTACGCTATAAAACGTAGTTAGAGAATCCCTAGCTATTAATTTATGCGGGAGGATCGAACTCACATCCAACAGAGGGCTTAGAGCTGCAAAATGGTCCACCGAGATAAACAGGAAATGAAACAAAATTATGCATGAACAAGAAAATTTAATACAATATTATTATAATTAAAAAACATATCTGCTAAAGAGCAAAGGAGGGGGGACAAAATTACACCAGTAAAATTACATCATCATACCAGAAGATTGCGAAATATTGAAACAGGAAACTAGCTTATTATGAATCATATTTTTATTAAAAATAGAGTGTAACTAGGAAGGAATTGCTTCTTGTGTAGGTTTTTTAAGATGTAATTATAAGTATGGTAAGATTTTTCATGAACTTGAAGTTTATTTTCAAATAACAGTCTATAAAAAAAAATGAAAATATTGAAAATCACAAGAACTTTTCAATAAGTAAAGTTCGCAACACTGAGCAAACAACGAAAAGAATTTAGGTGAAATCCCTACAAATTCGAAATTACTTTCAACTGAATTGCGACGATTACAGTTATGTTGCAACCTTTTATATTCATATCTTAAATTGGGAAGAAATCGCGAATTCGGCTGCCCTTGTGTATAGATATCCTGCTTAGAATCTAAAGGAATTCATGATACCAAAAAGAGTGTTGTAGATCGCGATAAAGCAGTGCTTCTCAATCTTTCAATATTTGCGACCCAATTTTCAGTCATAATTGTCATCCGCCCCACTTCTTACAATAACAATGTACTGAATGCAGTTATAATGTACTTCGATGGTAAAACTACGATGCAATACGACTTTAATTATAAATTAGATAAATATTAAGTTTTGTATATGACAAGCCCAAGAGAGTTCACTAGAAATTACTAAACTTGTTTTTAAGTGAATATTGATAAATTAATTATGAAATACTTTGTGCAGAACTGATACATTTATAAGTAGTGCGTATTATATCAGTTTGAATGTGTATTTCATTTTTTATTATATAGGAATATATTTTGCTTTGTAATTATTTTAAATTGCAAATTATTTTATTAAATTGATAATTATTTTAAATATTTTATTTTCGATTTTTCGTAATATGCTTGCGCTTCGCCCTCCCCAAGTAGGGTTATCACGCCCTCCTTAAGGGGCGCGCCCCACAGTTCGAGAAACGCTGCGATAAAGATTTTATTTCGAGATTTGAGAACAATTTAATAACAGGTATACTTGACACAAAATATTATTTGGGGAAGAAAAGCCAAGCGATTTACATAATAATTTGGCCAATAGTGAAACGAAGATTTGATAATTTAGATATAAAAATGAAAGAGAATAATTGGCTTTTTAATAAACACTGGGCAGTTGCACTTTGTCTGTAATGTTATATATTTTTTTCACCCTCCAATTTTTTGCGCCCTAGGCATGTGCCTAGCGTGCCTAAACGGAAAAGCGGGCTTGGTAGCGAGGTTACGTTACGCCACTGGGCAACGGTCATCACATAATAATACAGTCTTATCACTTTTGCCAATCGACATGCAGTTTGAAATTAATTGTTTTTCGGAGGGAATGTACGGGAATAATATTTGACGACATTAAAATTATCCGGATCATGATCTTACTAAGACGGAGTCGAGAACGAAATGAGCCCCCCCCCCCTGAGAGCGAGGTCCTGGCCCCGGGCCTAGTTGGCCCATGCCTTGAGACGTCCCAAACTACAATACAATACGGCTTTAATTATAAACCGCATTATTTATCAAAATAAATATTTTTTATATGACAAGACCAGGCGAGTCACTAGTAATTACTAAACTTGTTTTTAATTGAATATTGAAAACTTAATTATCAAATACTTTGTGCAGTACTAATACATTTATAAGTGTTGAGTATTATATCAGTGGGAATTTGTATTTTATTTTTTATTATATAAGAATGTATTTTACTTTGTAATTATTTTAAATTGTAAATTATTTTATCAAATTGATAATTATTTAAAAAATTTTGTTTACGATTTTTCGCGATACGTTCGTTCCCCCAAGTAGGGTTATCACGCCCTCCTGGAGGGCGTGCCACACAGTTTGAGAAACGCTGCGATAAAGATTTTATTTCGAGTTTTGAGAACAATTTAATAATAGTATACATGAAGCAAAATATGATTTGAGGAAGAAAAACCAAGCGATTTACATAATTTTAAAAATGTGTTTATATTATCATTGCAAACAAGAAGCAAAAAAAAAAAAAAATGAAACCGACATTGAGCCACAACATTTTTTCAGCATATAATAAACTAGCTGTTACCGCCCGCTTCGCTGGGTATATCATGATGTTTTATAAATTTTTACTGCTTATATATATGTATAAATTTTTGATATCTAAGTCCTAGCATTAAGAATTCGATTGTATTGAAAAATATACTTAGACTTGTAACTGTCACCTCTTAATAAATAAAAAGGGCAGAACTCATCTAATTTGTATTTTCTAAAAATCTCTAAAATTGAAGAATAGAATGATGTTTGCTCTTTCGTAACCCAAAAATCAAGTGGATTCCCGCAAAACCAATATTCGCGGTGGATCTCTACTCCGTAAATTGAACATGCAAGCCAAATTTCAAGTCTAAATCAAACAAAAAAAACAAAAGTTTTACTATCAATATCTCCGTAATCCCGTGTGTTGAGAGCCGTTTTCCAAAATAACCTCTCTTAGCGGATTTCAATTCAACAAAAGAAAAATGCAAACCAAATTTCATTATTATAGTCCTTGTAGCTCGAAAAAAGGATTTTTTTGTGTCAATACGTCCCAGTAACCCCTGCACCCCTCCGCAGAGCTTGATTTACTTAAAATACATTCTTAGTGCATCCATATTCAACAAAAGAAACATGCTTAAAAAATTTCAAGTACATGGGTCTAACAATTAAAAACAGGAATTTTTTTCTGTAACTCCTCTTGACCCCTCGCAACCATCCTTAGGGTCAATTTTCGTTTTACTCTTTGTTAGAGGAATTATATTCCATGAAAGGAACATGCCTACCAATTTTCAAGCAGGATGATCAAATAGTTTAAAAATGGAAATATTTATCGATTACGCCTCTTAATCTCCCGAAATTAAACTTGGTAGTTGATATTCGCAAAACCCATTTTGTAGCGGTTCTCTACGAAAGGAATCTGCTTATCAAATTTCAAGACTGTACGTCTAATAGTTAAAAATTGGGGATAATTATCTATAACGCCACTTGAGCCCCCGCAACGCCACTTCGGTGTCTGTTTTCACAAAATCCATTTTGTAGGGGAATTGCACTCTATGAAAGGAATCTGCTTAGCAAAATTTGTGCGTCCAATAAATTAAAAATGCAAAAAAATTATCAATAACGCCCCTTGAACCCCCGCAACGCCACCTAGGGGTCTATTTTCACAAAACACATTTTGTAGTGTATCTCTATCCTATGAGAGGAATCTGCTCACCAAATTTCAAGACTGTGCGTCTAATAGTTTAAAAATAGAAATAATTACTTATATCTGCCCTTAACCCCCCCGCAACACCCCTTGGGGGTCAATTTTCCCCAAACCCGTTTTTTAACGGATATGTACTCCATGAAAGAAACATTCCTGCCAATTTTCAAGCAGGTAGGTCAAGTAGTTTAAAAACGAAAATATTTATCTATTACGCCACTTAATCCCCCGCAACGCCACTTAGAGGTCTGTTTTCACAAAACCTTCTTATAGCTGATCTCTACTCTATAAAAGAAATCTATTTATCAAATATAAAGACTGTGCGTCTAATAGTTTAAAAATGGAAATAATTATCTATAACGCCCCTTAAGACCCCTCAACGCCACTTGGGAGCAATTTTCATGAAACCCATTTTTAGCGTATCTCTACCCTATGAGAGGAATCTGCTTACTAAGTTTCAAGACTGTACGTCTAATAACTTAAAAATAGGAATTTATAGCGCCCCTTAAATCCCCCACCCCCGCAACACCCCTTGGGTGTCAATTTTTTAAAAACCCATTTTGTAGCGGATATTTACTCCATGAAAGAAACTTACCTACCAATTTTCAAGCAGGTAGGTGAAGTAGTTTAAAAACGGATATATTTATCTATTACGCCCCTTAATCCCCCGCAACGCCACTTAGAAGTCTGTTTTCACAAAACCCGTTTTGTAACTGATCATTATTCTACGAAAGGAATCTATTTATATATATTAAATTTAAAGACAGTGCGTCAAATAGTTTAAAAATGAAATAATTATCTCTAACGCCCCCTGAGCCCTGCAACGCCACTTGGGGACGATTTTCACCAAACTCATTTTGTAGCGGATCTCTACTGTATGAAAGGAATCTGCTATCCGAATTTCAAAATTGTACATTGAGTAGTTTAAACATGGAAACAATTATTTATAACGCCTTTTAACCCCGTAACGCCCTTGTGTTTCGTATTTCGGATAATCCGTTCTTAGCAGATGTCTACTCTATGAAAGGAACATGTCTACCAAATTTCAAGTATGTAGGTTGAATAGTTCGAGAGATATCGTGATTAGTCAGTCAGTCAGTCAGTGAGTCAGTGAGTGAGTCGCTTTTCTCCTTTATATATATAGATAAAAATTTATGCCAATACAAATCATTCCCAATTCCTGTTGTTACATGATACAAATTCTTAGATTTTGAACACGTTCCGTATAATAGCGCGAACTCCACACGGAACGTGTTTGTATTGTCGCACAGGACGTGTCGACTGAAAAGTTTTGCATAAACCCAATGTTTTTTCTTCACCCAATTAATATCCGCAAGAAATTTGGAATAATTTTACGAATATTTACTCCATGTTTTTCGCATTTTACGATTTATGCTTAACTTTTGGACACCAGTGTATATATTCGCCTTCCCCACTAAAATACACATCATAGAACCCATGCTGTCATATATCTTGGAAGAGCGGATTTAAAAAAATATTCCTGCTAAGTATCGTCAGAGTATTCATAAAAATGGTTATTCAATGTAATTTTAAAGTGAGTGATATAAGTACCACTCACTTTAAAATTAATTAGGTCGGTAGATATAAATGGTTAAAAAATAATTTTACATTTTTCTATATATTACTTTGCACCGTTTTTTACTCTCCTTATAATTCAGCTACTGTGTGTGTACCAAGAATAATAATTTTTATTTTTAATAAATTAAACCGTGTGAAGAATGGGTACTTAAGTTAGTCTACATATAAATTTTTCTCCAAACGTTGCTTTACTTGTCTTAGATTTCAGAAATTATCTCCTGAGAATTCATTAACATTTAATAACAGCGTATGCTGAAAAACACAACAAGCTCAAAATTACTTCAATTATTGCAATCTTTTAAACGGTAAAACCGAAATTGCTACTTTTCTCTAAAAAATATTACACACACACACACACTTTCTATTTATTTAAATATTTCATTTTTAAGTAAACATTATAAAGTAAATAAATTTATTGTTTAACCTTCAAAAAAGTATATTATAAAGTGTTTACATGTGAATTTCATCATTTTTATATAATTTGTATGTTGTTTTTATTTTAAATTTCATTTAACTCAATTTCGTAAAAAAAGCACTCGAATTAATTTTTAATTGCAAAATTTCAAGTCATGTAAAAAAATCAAAACGAATAATATTTTTTTAGAAATTTATAATAGTTTCTATTTACTTTAATGATTTTGAAACTTCAAAATTTAGAAATGCTGTTGAAATTGGTAAATACTACATTGATAAATATTTTCTGATGACAATAGTGGAAAAGCTATGGCGAGCGAGAGAAGCGAATTTGGATACTATCATTCGGATAAACTTTCTGATTTGGAAGAAGTTCGGCTTGTTAGAATCCAAACAGAAATTGCAGTAGCAGATACTGAATGTTAGAAAATAACACATCACTCAAAAAGTCCCGGGCCTAACTAATAAAAGGCACCTTTACTGCAAAATTGAACTTTATTTATCAAGATACTTCTCTTCAAGAGTGATGCATGCAGCCCAGTGCTCTTCTAATTTTTTAATACATTTTTCGTAGAACGATTTGTGTCTTTGCCTTCAAAATAGGCTTCAACTCAGGTAATCACTTCTTCATTTGTACCAAACCTCTTTCCCTGCAGCATTCTTTTAAAATTTGCAAACAGCCAGTAGTCACTGAGGGCCAGATCTGGACTGTATGGTGGGTGGGAAAGTAATTCGAAGTGCAATTCGATCAATTTGACCATCGTTTTCATGGACTTGTGTCACGGAGCATTGTCTTGGTGAAACAGTACTTTTTCTTTTGCATTTGAGGACGTTTTTTCTTTATTTTTTCATTCAGTTGATCCAGTAACGCCATGTAATATTCACTATTAATTGTTTTGCCTTTCTCAAGGTAGTCAAAAAAAAAATTAAATGAGCATCCCAAAATACGGACGCCATAACCTTGATAGCTGACGTTTGAGTTTTTGGTCGCTTTGGACGCCTTTCGCTGGTTTCTGTCCACTCAGTTGGCAATCTTTTTCATTCAGACGTGTAGTAATGCATCCATGTTTCATCCACTGTCACATATCTACGTAAAAAGTCCTGTTTATTTTATTTAAATAGCTGCAAACAACGCTCTGAATCGTCGATGCGTTGTTGTTTTTGATCAACAGTGAGAAAACGCGGCACCCACTTTGAACACAGCATTCTCATTGACAAATGATCATGCAAAATAGCAAATGCACTGCCTTCTGATACCTTTAAATTCTCTGCTATCTCACGCAACTTCAATTTATGATCGACTAAAACGATTTCATGCACTTTTTTGATAATTTCAGGAACAACTGCAGAATTTGAGTGAACTGAACGTTCAACGTCGTTTGTGTCTGTACGACCACGTTTTAAGTCAGCATACCATCTTTTAACAGTTGTTTGCGATGAAGCAGAGTACGGATATCATTTATCAAGTCATTGTTTTGCTTCAACGGTGTTTTTCTCCATCAAAAAGCAATGTTTGATTAGCACACGAAATTCTTTTTCATCCATGGTTTCCAAACAGTTGCCACTATTGCCACAAAAAACCATTTTAACTTGTAACTAAACAAGATATTCTCTCGAAATTTTGACACGTGCCGTTTGAAAGTTAGTACTACTAGGTTAGGCCTAGAAAAGTTAGAAGATAGTGCCATCTACACTCATGTCCATAAATTAAGGATAATTCAGAATCACACAGAAATTGAACTCTAAAATAAAAATTTCACCTGTAGAATTATCACACACATCTTGAAGAAGAATATGCAAATTACAGGAAACCACCAGATGGCACGGATAGTACGTCACAATGACGAGAATGTAAGAGAGGGGTATATAAGGAATGGTGGCAAAGAAGTAAAATTGTTCACAAGCGCTTTAAAAGCCTTTCAGTGCAATAACCGCATAGTTATGGCACAGAGGAAGATGTTATATTTTTAATTGAATTAATATTGACAACTAGGTACGTTTTTATTTTATTATAAATATCTTTGGAGTTGGTACTTTCTAATGATTTACAGAACAACATTTCTTCAGCAAAATGACCTTTATCAACATATCTTACGTAAGTAAAATAACAATCTCACTGTTTTTCAATGTTGATTCATCCAATTGTACAGAAAATTTTCTTGTTTTCAGCTTTTCAACAAGTCGCATTCCAATATCCTCACTCGTTTCATCTAAAAAATGCTAGAAATGTTGTTACTTAGTGGCATAGCTTAGACGTTTTTGTCTTCTTTTCCCATGACCATTTTGAGAAATACTGATATTGGTTTTATTAAATTCGCCACTACAGTATGATTTTTTCTAGATTTAGCGATGAGTAGTGAAATATGATAACTAGGCACAAGAGTACGATTAGCAGTTGCATTATGAACAGTAAGTAGAGATCTTAATGATACACTTTTTTCAAATTGAATATTAAAGTTTAAAAGAGAGAAAGAGAGAGAGTAATTCAAATTCACATTAACATGAGCATTATGTTTTGCCATCAAATTCGCTTCAAGACGACCACGGTACATTAACTCATTGATCAAGCATTGTTATCATACAAAAAAAAAACACCTTCCATCTTAAACAGCGTTTATGAAACCAAATTTTAATTATTCCTCCGAATACTGACGTACTTTCTTCTTTTACTTGCACCACTCATTTCACTGTGAATTGAAATAAATTATGAACTATATAAAAATAAACCGAAGTTCACGCAGATTAAAGATGCACATTAACCATTTTTCTGTGATTGACAAGAAAACTCGTCATGGAGAAATTGAAGTATTTTGAGTCATGACGAGTATACTCGTCAAGCGTTAAAAGTAGTGGCCATTGGCTATTTAAATCGTAATTTTTGTGAAAAACAAAACATATTCTAAAATTTCAAGATGTTTAGAATATTTTAGACCAGGCCGTAGTAAAACAAATAAATAAAAAATATGAAAAATTAAGATGAACTTATGCTTTTCCATATGCATCAGCTGAAATAAAGTATAAGTTTGTATAACGAATCTATTAAAGTGCGATGATAATGTTTTTTAGATGTTAGTTTTAAAGAGGCAAAGGCTGGAAAGATATTTCGAAAAAGATTTTTATGACCTTAATATAAAGGAATCACACATATACCAGGAACTTCGATAAAGGAAGGGGAATTTCCATGGCAATATGTTATTTATTCATTCGGATATGTTCATGGGAATATGTTAAATGGAAAGGAATGAAACCTGTCTCACAACGAAAAGAAGGGAACAAATTTCGAAAATGGGAAATTTAATGACATTGTTATGGATATCACTCACATTGCACGCGTACACACACATAGAAATGTTGTCGTTCTGAAGGAAACGGGATATTTCCGTGGTGAAAACCCGTGCAACGCCGGGCTAAGCGAGGGGGGGGGGGTAGAAATAAGGAAGTCAAAGTAATTTCGTAAAATAATATTGGAAGTGCTGATTTTTTGAAGGGAAGGGAAAATGTTAAACGAGAAAGCCCAAGCGATGCCGGGCCATGCACTCACACAGAAGTTCTGGCATCATGAGGGAAAGACGAAATTCTCATGGGGATTGAGTTATACACTCGGTAAAAGCCCGTGCAATGCCGGGCTTAGCGGAGGGTAAATAAACATAGAATTCAAAGTAATTTCGAAAAATAATATTGGAAGGGCTGATTTTGTGAAAAGAAGGGAAAATGTTAAACGAGAAAGTCATGATACGCACTCATGGACCATGCACTCACATCGTACGCGTCACACCCACACAAAAGTGCTGGCGTCAGAAAGAAAAGAGGAAATTAACATGGGGATTAAGTAATACCCGAGGTAAAATCCCGTGCAACGCCGGGCCGGGTCAGCTAGTATAGTATACGAAATGGTTTTGTTTTCACTGTAGAAAATTCATCATCCACCTCTGCCCAAAATTCAAAGAGCGATTTACTACAAAAATGACTTTAAAATTTCGCCACTGGATGTAAAATCTATGAAGATTTCTTCTTCGGCAGTTGAGAGCCGTTCTGAAGTCTTTTGAAATGGATCCCTAACCCACTCGTAACTTGCTATCAAGCTGTCCTCACCAAGAAAATACTTTTTAAAATTCTTTGCCATCATGGTTAAATGATTTCCAATGATTTTAAAAACAACTTCTACATGTTCTTCGGATTTGTAAGTTTTCATACATAACATAAAGGGGCTTTTTGTTCTCCATTTACTTCAGTAATGATAAATCAAAAATTTAAGTATTCTTCAGAATATTTCCTTGATTTAATTTTCGGAAACATGCACGTCTGTGTACTTGTTGATTCTTTATTATCATCGAATGTTCGCTTACGATTTAAAAGTGTATCAATAATTTTTTTTTCTACTGGCGAAAATACCTACAGTCGCGTAACGGAAAATGATTGGGCCCCACCGCAAGGTCAGGTCTTGGGCCCCAAGTCGGATCTTTATATATATAAATATATATATAAATACATTTATATATATATATATACACACATACAAATACATATATATATATATACATATAAATACATACATATATATTCAACGAATAAACTATCGCATGAATGTATAAGCTATTGTTACAAGATTGATTGGTTTCAAAGGTCCATGTAATTAACAGAAATGTTCCTTCGAAATTACGTAGCAGAAATAATTAACACACTTGTATAAACCAGCAGTAGCACAGATTCATAATCACGCAAATGTTGATCACAATAAACCCAATTGTTTATTTTTGTCGAACAATTTTGGACGCACCTCGTCGTTGTCCAGTATTACTTCTCTGCATCATCTTTATATAATCTTATTTTTGACATCTTTTACTTAATACGTCTTATTTTTTGGGACTTCTTTAAATAATCAATCTAGGACCTTCTAGATTTTTCTAGTTTCGTCTATTTTGATCGTGAACTTAGCGACTTGTCTCCAAGATCACTATTCATTTACACCATGCACTCACATGGTACGCGTCACAAGCACACAAAAGTGCTGGCGTCAGAAAGAAAGGAGGAAATTAACATGTGGATTAAGTTATACCCTCGGTAATAGCCCGTGCAACGCCGGGCCGTGTTAGCTAGTTTTTTTTAAATTCTTGCTTTTATTTTTCTTGCCTTTTTCGAGTGTTGTGTGTGTAATACATGTTTATAATAACCAAATACCATAAAATTCGGCGTATAACGCGCACCGCCGTATAACGCGCAGCGGCGTAACGTACACCCCCGCATCGCATTGGGCCCAGGGTTCTAGGGGACCCGAAGCCTGACTGCCACCAAGTACCTGTCCTTTGTAAAATCCAACTTGGGGACCAAGGCCTGACTTTGAGGGGGGGGAGGTTCTCCGTTACGCCACTGATAACGCTTACCTATACTTTCAAGCTGCAATTTTTAATTTTTGGGAATATCCGCCGCATAATGCGCACCCCCTTTTTTACGAAGAAACCTAAAATGTACATGCACAATGTTCTTATGTTTTGGAGTCATTTATTCGAGGTATCATTCCAAGTTTTAAAAAACAATAGTATACTTTTAGAACTACAACCCTTTAAGTTCCTCATGAATGCCATTTTTAAAAAAAAATAAACAGTACTCCAATGTATGTAGAGGTGTAATTTTTTTCTACGGGCATATTTTCTTATTCTTAAAGATCTCATTTTTATACCTGGCGTATAACGAGCACCCGTAAGTTTCGATCTTTTTTGTGTGTTAAAAGTGCTTCGTTATACACCGGATCTTACTGTAAATATGTTATAAAATTGCCAATTTTATTAAATGAGCCTATCTTTTTGATCCAATGACACACTCTGTTCATCACTCGATTTCCGTAACACGCGTGGTAGCGTGCTCTCAAATGGGGGCGTCACAGTTAAATGGTTAAAATACATAAATACAAAAAAAAAACCCTTTTTTATATGTTTCTGGAAAATGATGCTTCTAAAACTGAAATTAATAAAAATTACCAACTATATATATAATTTACTTACCATTCATACATCAGTAATATTTATTCAATCTATGTATTTTTTTTAGACAAAGAGATTTTTATAACAATTTTACAGACGTTTATTTTGAATAAAAACACCAACGATTAATAACGAACAATGCTGCAAAACGTTGTAGAAACTTAGATCCCAGCATTTTTTTTCGTACCATTCAAAACAAGTAGCGCGATTGTGTTTGAAAAGAATATTTTATCGTTACACGGACAGTTATTTAATATTTTTATTACAATTTGTCTCATATTACACAAACAAGTAATTTTGTAATTAGCTATATTACCAATACATAGATCATTTACTTGTGTGTGTGAATTACCCCCCCCCCCACCCAAAAGAATCAAATTCCTCCCTTGTGGGGCGTAGGCCCCATAGTAGGTAAGAAAAGCCGATTCTGCTGTAAAGGCGGCGCAGGCGTGGAGGCGGCGCAGAGTTGAGAGCCGATTCTGGTGTAGAGGCGGCGGAGGCGCAGAGTTGAATTGTTGGCGCAGGCGGCGGGTCTGATCTTGATTCTACAAGATGGCTGTGGAATGTTTTAAATCGTTTTCTTGAATGTTTTTTATAATAATCTTTTTTTGAAAAAAAAATGAGCACTTTTTATTATTGAAGCTTATAAATTATGTAACTGAAGAATTTTTGGAAAATCTTTGCTTAGATAATATTTTAAGAGAAGTAAGAGAAATGTTATATCCACCTGATTATTTTGAATATTATGAGGATCTGAATAAAATGATTTTTTAAATGTTTAATTTGATTTAATTTTATTTATATTGTTTGTTAGTTTAATTTATGTTGAGATAGTTTCTTTTTAAAAATAAATGTGGGTATATTTAAAAAAAATTATCTCAGAATGTTTAAGCGTAAATGATATTTTAAATACATTTCATACAAAAGTAAGAAAAAAAATACTGTATAAATATTTTGTCTTAGTTTCCGACAAGATTTGGCTTTAAAAAAGTTTATTTTTATAAATCTGAAAAAAATTGGGTTTTTTTTTTATATGGTTATATTGTTAATTTTTTTCATACTGCTTTCTAGTTTAATTTATGTTGAAATAGTTTCATTTTAAAAGATAAATATCAATATACGTCTTTCAAACAAATTATCTTAGTATGTTAAACATAACTGATATTTTTAATTTTTTTTGTATAAAAGTAAGGAAAAATTTATGTTTATGTGTTTAAAGCAAACTCTTTGCCTTTTCTAAAGAGTATAAATTGTATAACTATCCATTGCAATAACCATTTAGTTAAATATTTTTTTTATTTCTATTCAATTAAGAAAAAAATTACCCGGTGAGGGGAAACACTAATGGAATTATTAGAAAACATCGCAGACAATCTGCTATTCTCTTCCCCATGTTGTGAAACACTGAGTTGGAATCTAATTTCGAAACAAAATGTGTTTTCAGTATATGTATATTCAAAAATATGCTTTGTTTTTTTCAACATCAAACCTTTTTCAAAATCTCTCCGTAACAGAAAGATTATGTAAGAAAAAAATTAAATTGCGTGGAAAATAACTTGATTGATTGAGTGTTCCACTTTTTTCTTATCATCTTTCACAAAGCCACTTGAAAAAGTAATTTTTAAATGCTCTCGCAGTCTTCTTTTTTTTTTCTTAAATAAATGTATAAATTAAAATCCAAAGGGAAAGATAAAAAGGAAACCTTGATTCGAAAATAGGAGGAAATTCCCAAATAAATATTTAATATAATATTATTCCAAAAAATAATTAGAAAACCTCAGCTGCCACAAAAATGCATGGCGTTTCGGTTTTGTGTTTGTTTCTATTCAATAGACGACTTTTTAAAAATTTATTTTATTTTGCAATATATTCATATAGTTTTTTTATACTCAAAAGCACTGGCAA